>JAAIXJ010000051.1:787196-840445 GCA_013403705.1 Heliconius hermathena
AAGAATGCACAAGGTGCACAAGAATCCCGTAATAAGGATTATCAAAAATTTCGCCTACATCATGCCAGAAAGTGCTCTCGATCTGCTATGAATGAGGATGTATTTCATACTCTTCTCTACACATCAGATCCATACATTTCCAGTTATAGGTAAACATACGAGTATAGCAAAAGTATGAAGGCACTTGATGAAGGTACCCTAGATCTTTTAAAATTGAATGAACTTATTATGGATCCCGAAGTTCACCAAGTATAATTAAATATAATATACTCATCATATAATATACATTCATTTCTAATATTATTCTACTTGTAAATCAGTTTTTGTAAATTTTATATTTTATTAAATAAGTATATGTGTACGCGTAATTTCTTACTCAAATAGATAACAGCTTAAGAAACATTGTTTTTTAATAAACTAATTTAATAATACATTTTTATTACTACTATAAGTAGTGTGGACTAAGGAAATTATTATTTTATTCTTTTCATTATTTTTTTAATATATATATACTCCAATAAAAGTATAATATCTGAGCTTTACCTAAAGCGCTATTTTATTAATGGTTGTGCAAAAATTCAATTGTTTATCTTAACAAATAAAAAAGTTATCGATTTTTGATCTGATACAGACCTCAATTGCCCATAGTGCGCTCTGGTGTTTAGGCAAAAAGCGCGGCGTTGAATTCCACCACTCAACACGCAATGCCTCCAGAATTCGGTAGAAAGTGGGGAACGGAGTGCCTGAAGACTAGCAGTGTAGCTATTCAGCGTGAAGCTGATTTCATTTTATGTTCTGTGTAAAAAAAAATCGAAGAATGATACCTCAACATTTTTCTATACGAGTACATATAAAGTAGTATAAAGTAGTAGAGTACTAGTTTTCATTAAAAAATATAAATATTTATTTACATTAATATTTTAATTTCTTCGCTCTGGTGTCGAACAACTGGTCTGGTGTCAAAGCGCGGCGTTGAGTTTCGCCACGCAACGTCTCCACAACTCGGCGGAAATTAGGGAACGGAGTGTCTTAACACTAGGTTCCCTTTGCCTAAACTGCTGTCTGCGGGATACAGCGCGAAGCTAATTTATTATTTCTTTTATTTTCCCTCTAAGATACACCTAAAACGGCTTCCAAAGCGTTTCAGGTGCCAGACAAAATGGGACAATCATCCGCTCGACGCGTCGAAACCGCGTTTTTAATTTGAACAACACGTAACTACAGATACTCATAGGTCACACTTTATTTGGTACAGTCACATACATGGGAATTTGGAAAGGTTAGCTAGAATACTTTGTTTTTATTGTTTTGTTTTTAACGTGTTTAACCTAGTTACGACTTTGTTTTTGTTATAGTATTGTTGTTTGTTAAAATACGAGATTTGTTTCCATCAACAAATGATAAGAATGTTAAATAAAACTATAAAAGTTTCATAAAAAATAGCCATGTATTTTAGTCAAAGATATTAAGAATACAAACAGTAATAGAGAAAGCTCCTTAAATTTCTCCTAAAAAATAGTATATATCTTTGAGCTAGTATAGATTTTTTTAAGCTTCACGCTGAGTCCCGCATAGTGTAGGCAAAGGGAACGCAAGAACCTGGTGTAAGGACATTTTGTTCTCATTAAGTCACTTTGGTTCCTCACTTACCGTCCAAATCTGGGGGCATTGCGTATTGAGTGGGAAAAGCGAAAGCCTCGTTATTAGATCGAGAAAATGAAAATATTACATTTCATTACATTTCCTCAAATGGGAAGTGAACCCACAACCTGTAGTATTAACAGTTCCTTGCGGCACGACCTCAACAGTATAGATGTTGATTATACAACAGCGTGTAAACCTCAACCTGGGTCATACCAACAAACAAGTTTATTGATGTCAAATAAAACTGTCTTATCTGACCGGAAAAGTAACTCTTGCCTTTTACAATATGTTGTCGTAAACCCCACGCAGGTTTACGGAGTCGTTAATAGTCACTGACAATAAAAGCCTTTGGAAGGTTAAATTTGGCTTCTATTAGCTGGCACGGACCAGCACTTGTTGCTTGGTTAGTGTTGCCAAAAATGTGAAAACAATTTCTAGGTAATATTTTATTGTTGTATAATTGATGTATGGGTTTTTATTATTGCCCGTTGAAAAATTATATTTTTTTATTTTTTGTCAAGCTTATGTTTGATATTAATTGGAGGTTTCCAAGAAAATTTATCAAAATTTATAAATATATGAATTTCTAATATAAAATATGAGATTGAGAGCAACTTTTGAGGCCAGTCGTGGCGCAGGGGCAGTCTGTGACTGTAAAATCGATTGGTCGTGGGTTCGATCCCCCCACTCGAAGAAATGAAATATAAATTTACATTTATATTTTCATTTCTTCGCTTAGGTGTCGAGGCAAAGCGCGGCTTTGAGTTCCGCCCCTCAACACGCAACGCCTCTAGAATTCGGCAGAAATGGGAAATGGAATTCCTTAATACTAGGTTTCCTCTACCTACCCTGGTACGGTTTACAGCGTAAAGCTGTTTTTTTTTACTTTTATAAATATATGCGTTTCTAGTATAAATTATGGAAATGAGAAAAGGGCAGTTTTCTATGCAACTTTATTATGTATGTATACGAATGAAAATGCTAAACTCTTTTGTACATTAAACAAAGTAATGCATTCCACATGAAAAGATCGAAATTACAGTTTTCAAATAAAAGATAAACAACAGTAAAGCGAAATATCTTGAACTTTTTTTACAGATCTGTTCAAATTATTTTGTTGTAAAAGTTGGTCTTATTTTAAGGTAAATAAGTAAGTATGCTAATCTTATTAAGAAATGGCTCGATCAATATTTGTTCGCATAATTGGCATTTGATTTCTATTACAATGAATTTGGGACAAGATGGTAAATTTTATAAATTTTATTTTATTATAATAATACTAAGTACTAAGAGAGAGAATTAGAAAACATGTGACGTTGTGGTTTACCGCCTTACAAATTTTGTATTTAAGAAGAACAAAAGAGAATTAAATATCAGTTTCATGCTGTATAACAGGGTAGGCAGACGGAACCTAGTATTAAAACACTTCGTTCCCCACTTTCCGTTCCTCACTTTTCCCACTTTTTTTTTTAATCCTGGAGGCATTGCGTCTCGAGTGGCGGAACTCAACGCCGCGCTCTGCCTCACCAGAGCGAAGAAATGAAAATATAAATATAAATAAATAAAATATTTCATTTCCTCGAGTAGGGATCGAACCCACAACCAGTCGATTTTACAGTCACACTTTGTGCCACTGCGCCACGACTGGATAAAAAATATTAAGTTCTATATATCGATCCCAGATGTAACAGATGCTTAGATTTTAAAAAATCTTACGGTTGGCACCTATACAATAAATCGAAACGCAACACTTGTTACTTCTACAGTCGTGCCAAAAATACTATTTAAAATGCCATGGCATGGTATGACATTACATTGTGAGATCTTGAAGTAACTACGCTGTACAGTTTTAATAAATAAAAAATTAAAATTTAATCTTTAATTAGCTTTACGCTGTATACCGCACACAGCGGGGTAGGCAGAGAGAACGTAGTGTTAAGACACTCCGTTCCCCACTTTCCGCCGAATTCTATGTATCCTTGTATAAATATTAATTCATAAAATTTGTCTGAGCAATTAAGTCATGCAAGTAATTAGATACTTAACTATATTAATAATTAATAATATAATACGCAGATTTGATTATTAAGCACTTTAGAATTTACTTGAATATTTGATACAATAATAGAGATAGCGTAAACTGCTCATTATACATATATATAACTATTAACTTAACTGTTAAATCCTAGATTAGGTTAAAAGCCTTCATTAACATTGTAGTACATGAGGCCAGTCGTGGTAAACGCGACAGGTTGTGGACTGGATTCTCACTCGAGGAAATGAAATGTTCTCATTTCTTCTCTGGAAATAAATCAGCTTCACGCTGTATCCCGCACACAGCAGGATAGGTAGAGGGAACCTAGTGTTAAGACACTCCGTTCCCCACCTGAAATATTTTCATTTTTTCTCTGATGTCATATATAGATAAATAATAATAATAAATAATAATAAATAATGGACAATTTTGTAATCTTCTTTACATTTTTAGGTGATATAAAAATTAATATATAAGGATAAATAAAAAAATAGATTTAGCAGGTTACCATTCTAAGAAGATGATATAATATTTGTGTTTTATTAGATACTAAAGAATACAGTGATGAATTGGATAATCCTGCAAATCTTTAATATGAACATAGAAGAAAAAATAAAAAATAAAACTTTTATAGCATTATTTTTAATAAATATCATTAATTTTATGATTATTATTATCATCTTCACTCTGTATCCCGCACAAAGCAAGGTAGGCAGAGGGAACCTAGTGTTAAGACACTCCGTTTCCCACTTATTTAATTTGATTTATTTCCCCACTTTACGCCGATATCTGGAGCCATTGCGTGTTGAATGGCGGAACTCAACGCCACGCATTATAATATTTTATAATATTATAATATTTAAAAAATAATTTACCATAAATATTTTAAAGCAAAATGTACATACAACTGTATTATCGCAAATAACCTTTAACGGAAACATGTGAATGGTAACTGATTGATTGTTCTTCGTATAAAGTGAGTTTCCAATTTGTTCATTATCCTCACAATTGTAGGTTACAGTGTATTCTGAATAGTTCTGCTTGAATTCAGCTTAATTTTGCTCAATTTATATGGAATACTATTAATTTATTATGAGGTCAATTGGACCTCATGATACCTGAACTTACCTGGGGCACATTTCTTTTTTTTGCTTTTGTTAAGTTAAACCAATATTATTAATACGAAAAATTTATACTTTATAGTCATTTCTTTTTTTGTGTGGATCTTGAAGTGATCTGAGAGTAAACAAAAAATATAAAGGTATATAAAATCTCGTTCGTTGCTCTCTAGGTGATATACTGAGAACGCGCAGCCGAAACTACTGAACGTAGCTGACATGTGGCAGGTAGGTTCCTTGGGGAGTGAGGAAGAGCACTAGTCTGACGTTCTATCGGAAACGGGAAAAAAACTTAAACATACGTTGCTATAGTAAGTTACAGTAATGACAAAAAAGTATACGGCAAATAAAGTAAAAAATAACGCTCGTATCCTTTGATTGAAATTTCTGTGCCCCAAGGGACTGAAGACTAGGATGTCTTATAATAATTACATGATACCTCCACGCAATTTTTTGTTCTTGGCAGTTAAAAGACATACAGACAGATAGACTGACAACATGGGACAGGTGAGCAGGCCCTTGGATACCCTCTATAAACTATTCCTGAAAACTGGAGAATAGGACTATCCATTAGAACACATTGCCCATAAATTTGTTCTATTTTGAGTATTTCACTTAGTTCTGAGCTATTTTAGGTTCTAGCATTATTACTTGAAGTTACGAGCTACGAGCGGTATAATATGTGCTTACATATTCTCTATGTAACCTCAGCTAAGGTCAAACAACAACGCAATAGTCGTAAGAAATCATTTACAGCTTCTACTTTGTTGGCGAAAATTAGCTTTGGCTTTTATTATATTCGTTTCATATATATATGTATATATGAAACATTATTTTACACGACAATTTTTCCCAATATTGGGATTATTTTGTTAAGTTAAGTTAAAGTTTTTTCGATCAGTAGATCCGTACCGTTTTTTTTTGTTATTATTATATTTAATTTCCTTGTCATATAAATTAATTACGGAATTAATTAATTGTGTATAACAACTAATATCTATTGTAATGAAATATTATTTTAATCTTTACAATTTTCACACTATATCAGCTTCACTCTATTCCTCCATATAACAGGGTAGGTAGAGGGGACTTAGTGTTAAGCCACTCCATTGCGTACTCTCTGTCGAAATTTTGCCGAAATCCACAACTCGCAATGCCTCGAAAATTTGTCAGCGATTGCGGAACGGAGTGTCTTATCACTAGGTTAATCTACGCTGCCTACCCTGTGATATACGAAACATAGCGTTAAGCTAAAACGGTCAATCAATATTTTATACAACTTTCTTCACGCTGTGTCCGCACACAGCAGGGTAGGCAGAGGGAACCTAGTGTTAAGACACTTCGTTCCCCACTTTCTGCCGAATTCTGGAGGCATTGCGAGTTGAGTGGCAGAACTCAACGCCGCGCTTAACCCCGACACCAGAGCGAAGAAATGGAAATATAAATTTAAGTAACAAGTAAAGTACAACTTTCTGATATATATATTTGGATTTTAGAAAACAATAACAAAAAGTAGCCTGTTATAGTGGGTAATTTTTAAATTTATTTATTTTTTGTAAAAAATAAAAACGGTACCAAAACAAATCCACACCAAAGCCCACGCAAATTAAGCATTAATACAAACTTTATAAAAAAAATAATAATAAAAAATAAATAACATACATTTTCTATGTCAACCTAAAATAAACATTGTTAGACACACGCTGATACAAACAAATACTTCATATTTTCATTTGGTACACAGTATCTGTACACAATGTATATTATCACGGTGAACAATTTAAAAACGAAGCCATGTTTTACGTATTCGTGTGTTTACATTTTATTAATGTGTTAGGGGTCGATAATTACAGCCGTAACCCCATGAGTGTCTGCCCCGATAAGGGTGCTTTACGGAACCCCCTAATTGGAACCTGTATTTTTTCATTTTTTTGGCAAAAAATAAGATTGGAATTATAGCATATATTCATTATATTTTATTGTTAATTTTGTTTGTATGTAGTTTTGTTTTAACTGACTGTTGGTGGTAGTCGGGTTAAATGTCTTTTTGGGGAAGACTCGGTAAGATTGTCTGCATAGATTAGATGTCGTCAGTCGTGGTGCAGGGGCACAAGTGTGTGACTGTCGTGGATTCGATTCCCAGTCGTGGATATGAAATATTTAATATTTTTATTTACTTGGTTTGGCAACCAGATTATTAAAGCACGGCTTTACGAAACACGCAATGCTTCCAGAATTCAACCGAAAGTGGAGAACAAAAGTGTATAACAAAAGAACGGAATGTCTTAACACTAGGTTCCCTTTGTCTACCCTGCTATCCGGGATACAGCATGAAGCTGAAAATTAAAAAAAAGCTAGTAACATTAACTGCGGTGACCTTCTAAGAAATTACTAAAATAATTAATAGTTTTTTTCATACAAATGTACATATGTAAATGTATGTTTAATTGTAGCAGTAATTATATTGTAGTTGTAGTAATTATATTCACTATGAAATACGAGCGACTAAGTCATTTTTAAAATGACATTTCTGTATTAAAATCCTGCATATTTCTCTTTGGCTGTCCTTGTTAAAATAAATACAGTGCAGGTAGCACTGTAACGTAAATAATAAACCTGGAATTAAGTCGAAAAAGTAATTTCGGGTGATATATTGAGTTCTCTTGAACACTCGAAAATATTTTCACTTAAAATTTAAAATAATACCACAGCTTACATCGTATTGCGTGCTACGAACAAAATTAATAACATTTATAACAGCAAACATTTAAATTTACTTCACTCACTTACATATTTTTTGGGTTTTTAATCTTAAAATCAGTAATATAATATTTGAGTAACAAGCTCATTAATTTTTTAACAAATTGACTTTAAATTTTACTTTATTTCCGTTTCAGAATCATATATATATATATATATTTTTTATGCTTAACGTTTTCGTTTATTTTTAAACTTTAGAATAATTGGGAAACTTTTTTTTTCGTTAGAAATATATATAATACCTACTTTTCAGTGTGAATTCCGATTTAATAAAAAAAAGACATTTAAAACTTTGAGGCCAGAGACCCTGCTGTGTGCGGGATGCAGCGTGAAGCTGATTTAATTTTTTTTTAAATTTAAAACTACTTTTTTCGTATATCGCTTATAACAATATTATAACAAGTATATAATGAGTAAAAAAATAAAAATGATTTTGATTCAAATAAAAAAACACAATTTTATTCTGAGATATCCAAAACCGGAAGCCAATACAAAATATATCGAGCATGACCTAGGCAACCTAAATCGCTACATCCGCATCGATCTGCAGATTAGACCGACATATGGAACTAAAGTTCAGCTTCATACCATTTGCTGAACACACGATTAATCTCCTTTGATGTTATATGGACTTGGTGGTTATTATATTAGGAAAGCTAATATTTTATATTCACGTCGTACTAGAGGTCAGTCTTGGCTCAGAGGTACGAGCGTGTGACTGTAAACGCGACAGGTTGTGGGTTCGATTTTCACTTGAGGAAATGGAAATATTTAATATTTTAATTTTTTCGCTCTAATGTTGAGGCAAAGTGCGGCTTTAAATTCCACCACCGAAATTTGGCGGAAAATAGAGAATGGAGCGTTTTACTAGGTTCCATCTGCATACCCAACTGCTTTACGGGATACAGTGTGAACTGATGTCGTAGTGTGAACTTAATAAAATTCTATCCTCTGATATGGTTAATAGCCGATCTAATTCCATTTAGAACTTGTTGATACTAGTTTTTTACATGAACGATTGATATGTAGGAGATATTGAATCATAAATTAAACAAAAGTAGCTTGTGCCTACGTATGTACGCAGCCGGAGGCAGGCGACCAAGGCGATTCACTCTAAACTCGTGGTTTTTGAAATGGACCAAATAAAAAAAAGTGAGTGTCTTATCACTAGGCCAAATCAGCTACCACTACGACACTCCATAAAAACGCCAGTCATAAAATAGAAAGATAGTGGTTACGTAATAAGAAGTAACGTTCAACACACAACTCTACCCTAGACACAACTTGGTTATCTAAACCTTAACTAGGTTCACATTAATAAGGCCTACAACTTGCGATAAAGTATGGATAATGCAGAGTTCAATGCTCCAGGGAGAGATAAATCCCACAATATACGCTACACGCCTCTAGCATTGCTCTCGAGATGTTCACGTTTGCTTCTTTTAATTGGTTTGTCTTATTCGTAAATTGTTATGTATTTTGTACGTGGACTCATTTTATGTTATTGTACTTTCATTTTATTTGCTTTGTCTCGAATTCGGGCGGTAGCGGAGAACGGAGAGTGTTAGCAGTAGGCTCTCTCTTATTCGAGCGGAAAGTTTTTTGTATACTGGAAAACATAGTGTTATTTTGTATTATAAATAAATATTTTTAATATATGTTAAAAATCAATTCAGCTTCACTCTGTATAGTGTCTTTAGTAAGGTAGGCAGAGGGAACCCAGTGTTAAGACACTTCGTGCCCCATTTTTTGCCGGATAAAATGAAAATATTCATAAATAATTCATTCTCTCGAGTGGGAATCGAATCCCACGCCCCACGACAACAAAAAAATTATGCATAAATTTAAATGAAAATAGCATAAACAGTTACATATAAACACGATAAATTGTGTAACATTTCAATTATATTAATTCACACAATTTTAGATTACTCTGAATCCAATTTTGCATTACCGAATTCAATTTTACTTAACTACGGTTTAGTATAACTTTTATTACTTTTAACCACACTGTAATATTATATTTAGTATATGTAAAATATGTAACATGGGAAAGAAGAGCATTTTTTTCTATAAAATTGTTGTAGCACATAGCTGTGAAGGCAGAGCGAATTTGGGGACCTAGTGTTACGACACTCCTTTCTCATTAACTTACTACCGTTCTCCACTTTCCATCGAATTCTAGAGGCATTGCGTGTTGAATGGCAGAGCTCAACGCCGCGCTTTCTTGAATTGATAGAGCGAAGAAAATCAAAAATGAAATATTAAATTTCCTCGAGTGGGAATCAAACCAACGTCACGTTTACAGTCACAGTAAAACTGGTCTCCCTCTATTCGCACCGATACTAAAATTAATTAAATAATTCAAATTATAATAAAGTATTCTTCAAAAATATAATAAATTTTATAGTAATTATAACTAACTTTATAACAACACAAATAATATATTATATTTATATTATATAGAAATCTTTTCATTCGCTCAACAAGTATTGTTTGAACTTAACATATGAAACGCTGTTTCTATGTATGTTTCAATACAACGAGAGGCAGTGCAGCAGTAAATCATTTTATTTAATGAGAAACGGCAACTTTGTTATTATATTTACTCATATTAATGCTTATGTAACTATATATGCTTTTTTTTGAGGCCAGTCGTGGCGCAAGGGCACACGCGTGTGACTACAAACGCGATAGATCGTGGGTTTGATTCCAATTTAAGGAAACGAAATATTGGCGCGGTGATTGCAGTCCCAAAATGGGGAACGGAAGCGTGTTGATAGGTGCGGAATGACCTAGCACTAGGTTCGCAGGTTGCTTCAGTTTACCGTGCTATGTAAGGCTGAAAAAAAATATGTGTAACAGTTGGTTCATATAAAGTTTAGCTTTTATATAAAGTAGTAGAAAAAATATATTGACGGTTATTGCGTTTTTAAATCAATTTTCAATACATATATTATATCCGTTACTGAAAACAAATATAAACTTCCTTATTGAATAACAGGCACATTTTAAATTTCAAGTTTTAGTACCTACTTTGAAAAAAAAATCTAGAGTTAGAAATGAATCGTGTTTGTAACTGGTATAAGCGAGTCCCAGAGGACGCAAATCCGGCTCAAACGCTTCGATCCTGCGGGCGTTAGCTTTAGCTTCATAGATTATATACGCTTCCAGTCACTTTGTGAGACTGGAAACTATTGCGGAAATTATACAACTTAAGTTAAGTACTTAATGTTTACTATTAATATTAATTGTTCGTGTAAATATCTTGAGACCGATCTTGGCGTTCGAAGTGTGACTGCTAACGGGTTAGGTTCGATTTGCATTTGAAGAAATTAAGTATTTAATATTTTGTATTTGAATGTTTTCTCGCTCTGGTGTCGAGGCGAGGTGCAGCGTTGAGTTCTAACACTCAACACGCAATGCCTCCAGAATTCGTTGGAAAAATGGGAACAAAGTGTCTTAACACTAGGTTCCCTTTGCCATATTGGCTAAGATGTTTAATACAATGAAGAAGTACAGTGACGAAATCACTGTTATACTATTTCTCGAGAATAACTTAGAAATATTTAATCCATTGACCGTCGCGTGCAGAAGCCGTTACTTAGACACGCTACGAACATATAGGAAAACTCGAATGTAATATACAAAATAATAAAAATTTCACCCATTATTACACAGTCAAGTAGTTTTTAACTAGACTTCCTTAAAATTATGTAGATATTATGGAAATTAATACTATTCTCTTTGTTTTAAGAGCTACCTTAACCTATAAGTTTTCATCTCAACGATTTGTGGTTACGGCAATGGAAAAGTTTATAAGCCTTATGAGAAACTTGCAACCCATCTCACGTTTATTTATTATCTTTCTATATACATATATATGTATATTATAGATATATAGTAAAATCGTAACGAATCGGTGTCTGTATGTACTGATATAAGTATTTTTTTAAATGTTTTGTTTGTTTCTTTATTTGTCTGTGTCTACAGCTTCATTTTAAATTTAGTGTTTGTTCTTTTTCAATCTGTTCACAAATAAAAAAAAAATCTATTTAAGGAGTTGCATGCGACTATACAGCTAGAAAATAAGTATTTTATTGAATTGGCTAAAACTTTAGCTATAAATGTATGGATGTCGTCTATAAATAAATAAATAAATAAATAAATGCTTTATTCAGTAATTAAATATTACAGATACACTCTAATTTAGATGAAATGTGGAAAAACAAGACAACCATTTAGTAGAGGTGAGCGTTGGCAGCCGTACTAGTGTAAACTGCTTCACAGCTGCCAGCATCTTTGTTAATATATCTTATATCTTTGTTAATAAATCATAAAATGATAATGTTATTAGATCACAATACTTATTTAGATGAGAAAATAAAAAATTGTGTTGTACCAACAGGCGAAGCCGGGGCGAGGGTTACTAGTAGATATATAGATATATTTATTAGCGAACGTCAAGAGGCTTCGAGCGGCCAACATGAAAAAGTACTCTTTCATTAGTTACAGATTTCATTTCCCGTTGGAGGAGTATCTATTGATTTTTCCAATGATTGCATTATGTTTTATCTTATACATTATAGAGGTCAACGGAGTGCACAGGTGGTGCACAAGTTTATGACTGTAAATGCGACAGGTTGTGGTTTCGATTCCTACTTCAGGAAATAAAAAAAAATAATTTCCTTGCTCCGGCATCAAAGCAAAGCGCGGCGTTGAGTTCCGCCACTCAACACGCAATGCCTTCAGAATTCGGCGGAAAATAGGGAGCGGAGTGTCTTAACACTAGGCTTCCAATGCCAGTGAAGCTTTTATACATTTTAAAATTATTTCCATATATTATGTAATACAACTATAGATAACATTTTATTTTAAATACATGTATATCTATCTTCGTTCTACTTAACAATGTTAAGTAAATGCAAACGAGATGCTTCAAACATGGTCTGGTTTTACCTTTCAACTACATTTTTAATTCCATCTACTTTTTATGTTTCTATAACTATATATCGATATAAATATGTATATAAACTATATAAAACAACATATTTTATTGTATTATATAGTCACTAAGCTTATGTTAAGCCTACAACAAAGTATTGTAGAATAGTAATAGAATGTTTTTTTTCTCAACATTACGCTGCATCCCGCATACGTCAGGTTAGATATTAACATAGTATTGAGACACTCCACCCCCCCTACTTTTTGTTTTTTTGATTGGAGCTCAATGACAGAAATCAACAACACGCATTGACTTGTTATCAGAACGAAGAATCGAAAATATTAATAATTAATTTCGAGAATCGAACACGCAACCGTCTTGTTTACAGTCACACCCTTGTTTAATTGTGCCACTACTGGCTCGACGACGACGACGGTAATAGAATAATAAATAGCAAAAATATCAAAACCTCGACGTCTAGCCCCGGCTGAGTTTTAGGATAATCTGCTTACAAAACGAAGGACTAACAAATATGCATATGAGATGAACAAACAGACCCTCAATCCTTATTATCATATATAACGAGATATTTATCGGCCTCTATACTTTAATTATTTGGTACTGTTCCAACCTTATTTGTATAATGGAAACATTATATTTCAAAATACACAGATAAGTTAAATATCAAATATATGTAATTAACTTGTTGAGTGAGGAGAAATTAATTTTATACAAATTATTTCCACGTGTGTGTGTGTGTGTGTGTGTGTGTGCGTGTGTGTGATTGATGGTTATTTTATTCAAGAAACCAACTCGTTCTCTAGACTCAAAAAATCGAACTCAAAATCGTCGTGTTTAAGTCAGACGTTGAGCCGTTGTGCCGTGACGACTTCTAATAGAACTTTTTATCAACTAGTGATCCACACGTGGCACGCTTTAAGTGACAGTTTTATTATAGCCAAATTATACATAAAATCTCTACTTAAATTGTAGCTTGTGTGTTATTCTGGTGTATAAGCTATATTACTGTAAAGTTCCATCTAAATCGGTTCAGTAGTGAAACAAACATTCATCCTCAAGTTTTCAATTTTATAATATTAGTAAGATTGTATATGTATATAATATATATTTTAGACTACAACAGATAGCGAAAGTCGATATTTCACAAGTACCAAAAAATTCAGAAATTTCAAAGAAATTTCAAAGGCAATATATTTTTTTCTTTAAATAAACCTGGTAAATTTAAATAACCAAAATATACATATTAAAAAACAATAAGTAAATAACCCTTAAAGAGAGAGATATTAGACATATTTACGATATTATCAGTAATTTATTCCTTAGCAATTAAACGCTGTTTAAGTTTTTTTTTTCAAGAAAGTATAAGAACTGCGCCATCACGAAGCCACTTCCTATTACCATAATACAAGGTACTCATTTAACTAATTTAGTAGTTACAGTAACCAAGGGTCGAGAGCTGTTCCAGTGTCATAGACGTTTTTGTAAAACGACGAATATTCTTTGTAGCTATTAGACGCTACTGGTTGTGGGTTCAATTACCAGTTGAGAAAATGATTTTTTTTCATTTCTTCTCGAGGCAAAGCGAGGCGTTGAGTTCCGTCACTCAACAGGCAATACCTTCAGAATTCGGCGGAAAGTGGAGAGCATTGTCTTAACACTGAGCTCCCTCTGCCTACATAGCTACATGCGAGATATAGCGAAAAGAACTATGCGATGCGAGATATAGTAGGATAGCCTCTTACAATAAACGTGTATATCGATCTTAATTCAGAAGATGAATAATTTTACACTTTCATAAACAAAATCCGACAATAAATTCGGTCACTCAGTTCAGATGTATTGAGTAGTTTAGCAATTAAATGAAAATCTTATAACAATAGAAATATATTATACTTTTCCTAACTAAAATTAAATAAACGTTTTCTAGTTAAAAGATATTTAAATGTGATTAACCAAATGAGTTATTATGGACTACGTTAAAGAAATATAGAGTAAGTTAACTAAGATAAATAATATATTTTTATATATTTTTCTTTTAAAACCGTTCGAGGACAGTCGTAGCGCAGTGGCACAAAGTGTGACTGTAAAACCGACTGGTTGTGGTTTTGATCCCCACTCGAGAAGATGAAATATTTACTTACATTTATATTTCCATTCCTTCGCTCTGGTGTCGAGGCAAAGCGAGGTTTTGAATTCTGCCACTCAACACGCCATGCCTCCAGAATTCGGCAGAAAGTGGGGTACGGAGTGTCTTAACACTATGTTTCCTCTGCCTACCCTTCTGTGTGCGGGATACAGCATGAAGCTGATATATTTTGATTTCTTTTAAAACGCCAACATCTGTCTCTACTATTTATGTGAATACCAAACCATTCTTAACTTATTACACTAATTTTCAACAAAGGCTTTCAAATAGGCACAATATTGCTATAAAGAAGTCATATTCGCGAATTCTATCGCGTGGAAAATGCTCCTTTATTTTCGAAACAATAAAATATTACATTGTTATTTCACTCGATTTAGGTTTCTGCCCTTATAATGCCTTTCGTGAACTTATAATATCTCCAAAAAATGTAAAAGATATTAGGTTATGTGAAGATATCTCTGAGAAATGTTTTTTTTCTAATTTCTCTAAGTAATATTGGAACATGTGATGTTGAAAATAATTATATTAGTGGTTTGTCATTGTAACATTCGTATATAATCAAAATATTGTGAAAAAAAACGGAATATTAGATAGCAAATTATTTGATAATTTTTATATATTTTATTATTTATATATAATTTACATGTTCTTCGCTCTGGTGTAAAAACAAAGCGTGGCGTTGAGCTCCGCAACCCAACACGCAATGCCCCCAGAATTTGATAGAAAGTGAGGAGCGGAGTTTTAACACTTGGTTCCCGCTGCCTACCTATATACGGGATACAGCGTGAAACTGAAAATAAATACTATTTATTAGTATAGTCAGAAACTTACCCTTCAAAATATTACAAACATTATTTCTTCTGAAAGATGCATAAATAGATTCAAGCGTCGGACACAAGAAAAGTTTTAAGCGTCTGCTTTATCCACTAAGGCATTCTATAGTTAGACCAGCACTTACTAAATTCAGCCTGTAGGTGAGCTCAGTCTTTAAAAGCGTAGTGTAATCCACTTTGATATTACCGTTATTATTATTATTATTAAAATAAAATGTATATATATAATAAAAATAAAGTGCACAAAAGGCGGTCTTATGACTAAGTAGCCTTCTATATATATATANTAGGCAGAGGGAACTTAGTGTCACAAGACACTCCGTTCCCCACTTTATGCCGAATTCTGGAGGCATTGCGTGTTGAGTGGCAGAACTCAACGCCGCGCTTGAGACCAGAACGAAGAAATGGAAATATATACCTATGTATATGTATACATATATACTTTTAACTACATAACAATAAATTGATACATAGATATTTATAATATAATACAAAACTTATACTATGTCTACTAATAGAACAATGTTCGCTTTCCAAATAGGTATTAGTCACTATTAGTGTCTTGGGATCTTGTCATAGCCCAAAACTAATAACTTAACGTAATTAAATAGATAACTGTAGGTTCAAATGCCTTCATAAAGTAGTTATTTCCTTTTTTTTTTTAACCTTACAAACCAGTGTGTAGAGTTCAATTGAAAATTGTTTTTTTTTCTATTTTTGGTACAATATACTTCCATATTTGTGGATTGATAATGTAAATAAAATGATTAATTGAAATGTACTTAACATATAATAAAAATCGTGGCATACTTTAACTTAATTAGGTATTTGTGTCATATATTCTCACGTCTCTTTCCCTCACCTACAATGTTGTTTTTATTATTTTAGCTTCACGCTGTATTCTACACCCAGCAGGACAGTCAGGGGGAACCTAGCGTTAAGACACTTCGTTCCCTATTTTTCGCTGAATTATGAAGGCATTGCGTAACACGCAAAATTACTCGACAAACTTTGCCACTCAAAGGAGAGGCGGTACTAAACGCCGCGTTTTGTCTCGACACCAGAGAGAAATGAAAATAAATATTTCATTTCCTCGAGTGAGGTCCGAATCCAGAACCTGTCGTGTTTACCATTCTTGGACTGCGCCACGCCTCTAACAAATAGTACGTTTAACAAAAATAAAAACACAAAAATAATTCACTAAACGTTTGCTCTAATTTAATAAAAAAAAATATTTTCCATTTATATTCTATTCGTATTCATTAAAATCAGTTTAGCTCAGCTATTTCCGCACATGCTGTTACATTTTGACTGTTGACACAAATATAAATTCGAGAATAAATTTCACGATCTCTCTGTTAATTAATAATCGCAATTAAATTTAAATGGTGGTTCCTGGTGGCGGTAACGCGGTTACGGAAATACATATTACACACATTATTGTGTGTGAATATCGTTGAGATGCTAAGATTAACACTTTAGATAATTAATTATAGGATACGATGTTTAGAATATTATTAACAAATTAGCTAATTTTTATTAGCATCACGACGTATCCCGCACACAGCAGGGTAGGCAGAGAATACATAGTGTTAAGACACTCCGTTCCCCTTTTACGTCGAATTCTGGAGGTATTGCCTCTTGAATGGTGGAAATCAACGCCAGTCATTGCCTCAACACCGGAGCGAAGAAATAAAAACATAAAATATTTCATTTATTTAATTGAAAATCGAGCCTACAACCTGTCGCGTTTACACTCACACTTTCCTCTGCGCCACTACACCAATGATAATACATTGAATGGTACTGTTTACAACCGTGGTGTGGTGGTGGGATCCTGTTGTGGCCATCGTACAGGTGGACGTGGGGTCGTGGGGCGCGGCGCGTATCGAGCGGCGGCGACGGCGCGCGCACCGGCGAGCACCCCGGCCGCTTAGTCGCGCGCCATCACCGGTCGCCGACCGACCGACCGAACAACCCACTGTAATCACGAGCCCATGTGTTTCTGTTGTGAAGTTTTGTGTATAGTGATCAAATATTTATACAAAAAAAAATCCCATTTTTTTATTTTTATCTCAATGTAAATTAAATATGTGATTATATATCGTTGAGATCGTCGTTGATCGTGCTACGGCGATATTTCATTGATGTTTCGTGTAGGTCCGTAGCATCTGGTAGGGTCGGATGCTACGCGCGTAGCCACATGTAGGTCGTTGTAATTATATATGTGATGTAATTATTGTGTGAGCGGAGAGTTTTGGATATGTAATAATAATAAATAATATATGTTAATTTACATTTATAAAAGATATTGAAGAAATTATTTTTATTGGTCGTTTATTTAATAATTACCTTAGTCTTTCGAGTGTCTCTAGACTACTTTAACTTTGAAAACTAATCTACTTATCTTGTCTTTTTTTAATTTATCACAATAAATGAATTCGATATCAATAACTTAATTTATGAAAAAGAAAAGTTAAGATTAAAATATAATCAAATATTTACTATAACTTTTCGTATATTATGAGTAGGCAAAAATTTATGATAGCCATAGACTACTTCCAAGTAATATTGCTCTTTCTGTACATAAATTAAATAACTAGAATACACACATATGATTAATTAACACCTACCCTTAAGTCAACGCCAAACGCTTAACTAATTACTTTAACACATAACTTAATCTATTTTTTTTTAATTTAATTCGTTTTACTTTGCATTATTATTTTATAAATGCATATTGTTATAGATTAATATTAATAAATGAAAAGCAGAAGTTAATGGATTTAATTCAATAATATATATTGTGAAGTGAACAGGCTATATATAGACTAGTCTACAAATATTCATTAAAAAGTACTTTGCAAATATTACATTGTTCATCTAGGTCATTGAAAAGAAAAAGAGTCAATTGATACGCGATAATTAAATATAAATTAACCAGCATTTTTTTTATTTCTATACTTTCAAAGTCTTTGATAAAAAGGTTTTATCGAAAAAAGTGTTGAATAATGTGAACGTTTACAGATCGTTACACGCCTAGCGCGCCCGGAGAGGCCACGGCAACATCACAATGTATTAGCCTCTTAGTTTTCATATTTGTGATTTTTTTTCACTTTTCCAACGGGTTGTTACTAAAAGCATTTTTTTTTATTTTTCATGTATCTTTGAAAGTTACCATTTGAGGCGCAAGTATTAAATTTAAACTTTGTTGAGTAAGTAAGGTCCCGAATTCGAGCTGAAAGTGCAGAACGAAATTTTCTTACAGTAGGCCTCGTATTTATAAATCGGTCTCTAGTCTGAAATCGATCTTGAGATGTCATTTTCATTTATAAATTACATATCTATGAATGGCAACTGCACCTCAAAATCGATCTCAGACTCGAGAGCGATTTATAAATACGGATCTAGGTGCTATCGACCACAGTGTAAGCTAAGGAATAAAATGGTTTAAGTCCAAAACTATCATATCAAAACAGATAAAAAATAAGAGAAATATCTTTATTTTAAATAAATTTATAAAACTGAATAAACTAAAACACATTCCAAACAGACTATATTTGAACGTTTTTCAACCGTCAGTCAATTCTATCAATATAGCTCTAGAATATATTGGCCTAGGAAATAGGAGATCGTATTTTATAAAAATGAAACAGTAAAACCTGTTTATAGCAGCCACCATAAATACGGTTTTCCGCGGCTACACTGGAATCGCGTGGATTTGAGATGAAATATTATCGATAGCCAAGAGCCTCTCCATGTCGCATTGGGGCGAGGAATTTTCAGCTTTCGAATTATTTGAGTATATTGGAAACAATATTGAATATATTATTTATATAAATAAATGTAAAGTGAAGTTTCCAATTTAATAAGTCGATTTTATGCTATAAAATAGGTATATAATAGCTATTTCAGCTTCACGCTGTATCCCGCACCCAGCAAGGTAGGCAGAGGGAACGTAGTGTTAAAGCATTCCGTTCCCCACTTTCCGCCGAATTCTAGAGGCATTGCGACACCTCTGTGGATGCCCTTTGCTTCGACACGAAGCGAGAGAAGAAACAGAAATATAAATTAGAATAAATATCTCATTTCCTCGAGTGTGGATTGAACCCTCAACCATTCACGTTTACAGTCACACTCTGTGCCCCAGCGCCACGACTGGCCTTTATCTCATGAAACATTTGATATTTAATATTTCGGTTACCCAACACCTTCTCTCTATTAACTTGAGGCTACAAAGACGAACAAATTGACAACTAAACGAAAGGAAACGAAATAATATTAAATTTCAAATTAAAAAATACCGTACAAGTTTGTAGGTCACTAGACTTTTAATATACACGTACAAAAGTAGATTAGACTGTAAAGTTGAAAGCAAGAATGCAATTATTTCAATCTACATAACTCAACGTCCTGTTTCACCCAAGTGTTTTTTGCAACGAACCCTTTTCAACTCGTGAAATATTTATCATATTTATGTAGGCGAAAAAACTGCCAGTAGGGAAGTGGAATGTCAGATATCATGAAATCGTGATGTCTTTATATGATATCTCAAAATGTCATGATTAGTTATCACAAGAGTGGCAGTAGATACCATTGTGGCACAATTGGGAAATGCTTGACTGAAAGAGTTTTGAGTTCTATTATCACATCCAAAATAGGTTTCTATATAAAATTTATGTATGGCCCATTGGCCACAGATCTTTTGATACATATCAATAGACATTCTGCCCACAAACGGTTACTTAAATTCCTGGTGAATTTATCTAATAAAAAATATATTTTTTATGAAGACGTCATTTCGAAAATTAACCAATTTTTTATTCGTCAACTAAAATAAAATTAATTAAATCATCCGATAAAGAAACAATTTTTTTTTATATTTTTAAAGTGAAGTGTATTGAGAAAACGTATACAATTTTGAAGGATTTGAAACAGGCAAAGAGGCGCGGGCTCAAATCCTGCTACGTTCAATGTTTTATACGTTTTATTAATAAGTAACAACGACATGAATAATAGAAATTATTCTAACTATATTTTTTATTCTTGCATCTTTGATTGAATTGTTAGAAATATTTTGTGTTAACACCATTTGTCTAGTCTGACTGTAAAGCCGACTGGTTGTGGGTTCGATCCTCACTCGAGGAGATGAAATATTTACTTAAATTTATATTTCCATTTCTTCGCTTTGGTGTCGAAGCTCAGCGCGGCGTTGAGTTCTGCCACTCAACACGCAATGCCTCCAGAATTCGGCAGAAAGTGGGGAACGTGTGCGGGATACAGCGTGAAGCTGACCATTTGTCTATACAAATAACAGTAAAAATAAAAGCGAGTCACAAAATAGAAGACATTAAATACTTAATCTAACGCTGACCTCGATCTTAAGATGATTAAATTGCCACTAATCGTAATTCCAAGGGCTGGACGGAAGAGGGGGACCAGCAGTTGATTGATGATCGATGCGATACTTAACTGAGTCACTTCGAGAATAAGAGAAATCTAACCTCTCTTTACGTTTGGTTTATGTAATTTTTGCTACATTTCTCCTGATTTCTTAATTATATATAATTTATAAAGAAACTATTTTATAATTTCTTTATAAATTATATATAATGAAGAAATCAGGAGAAATTTGAGACCAGTCGTGGCGAAAGCGGCACGAAGTGTGACTGTAAAACTGACTGATTGTGGGTTCGATCCCATTCGAGGAGATGAAATATTAAAATTCAGCAGAAAGTGGGGAACGGAGTGTCTTAACACTAGGTTCCCACTGCCTACCCTGCTGTGTGCGGGATACAGCGTGAAGCTGCTTTTTTATTTTATAATACAAAATAGATATAGATTATACTCTATACTGAGTTTGATAATAGCGAACTAATGATAACTTTCATCTGACTAAAGTGGTGTTTGTAGAAAATATATGTCATTTAAAAATAGGTTTATAATTATTAGAAAATGAAAATCTATCAGTTTCACCCTGTATCCCGCACACAGCAGGGTAGGCAGAGGGAACCTAGTCTTAAGACACTCCGTTCCCCACTTTCTGCCGAGTTCTGGAGGCATTGCGTGTTGAGTAGCGGAACTCAACGCCGCGCTTTACCTGTGACACCAGAGCGAAGAAATGAAAATAAATATTTCATCTCGTCAAGTGGGGATCGAACCCACGCACTGCGCTACGACTGGCCTTAAGTTACTTAAATTGAAAATACTTAGTTAAAACTGAAAATACTTAGTTAAACCTTAAATATTGTTTAAAAAAATCATTTTGGTGTAGCTACTCCCTCAGTCCGCCATATTAGGCTGTTTATCGCACTTACATAATACGAGAGTGATGGTAACATAGTTCCATGTAGCAGATAAGTAAGGAAATGTTCCCAGAGTAACTGAAGGGATATGCCCCATTTGCGAACAAGGGGTCTCTTAAAACCTTTTACATAGTTAAATGTTTCGTTTCGTGTTCTTATTTCATGCATTTTTATGTTTATTTCTAGATTTTTAATATAAATGGTATTATATTATTCTGCTATTATCTAGAAATAATATTTAGTTTTTTATATTTGCTTGTAACTACGCTGTTGGTTGAACTTTTGAGGCTTTTCAACCCATTTTTTGCGAGAAATATATCATATTTGTCATTTCGGAAAATATTCGACGAAACATGGTAATAAATTTTCCTTCGCTCCACAGATTGAGGTCAATGTAAAGCCGAAGTCACAACTGCAAAGTTGTTCGCAACTTTGCCTCATTAGTAGGAAAAAAGTGAACCGGTTATCACACAATGCCTCCCAACGACTTCCGCTTTTCTCAACAAAACCCCCCTCCGGGCATCTGTTAATGAGAAATCCGGATAATAACACCAATACAGATAGATATCTATCTTATTCCAATGTTATAGGACGCAGAATTCATTTTCAATATCGCGAAGCTAGCAGCTTCAAGTAATAATGTAGTACTTTCTTCTATAATGGAAGTTCCATTCAACCGACACTCAGCTACCATTCTGGATTTGATGAAACTGCACTGTTTTAAAATCTTGTAAAATAAATTCGGAATCGCAATGTATTTTTTTGAGGCCGTAGTGGCGTAGGGGCACAAGGATGTTACTATAACGCGATGATTGTGGGTTCGACCCCCACTCGGGGGAATGAATTATTATTCATTAATATTTTCATTTTTTCACTCTGGCACCAAGGCAAAAGCCTGACGTTGAGTTCTGCCACTCAACACGCAATGCTTCGAAAAATTAGGCAGAACGTGGGAACAGAGTGTCTTAAGACTAGGTTCCCTTTACCTGTCCTGCTATATACTGGATATAGCGTGACGCTGATGATTAAGTCATAACTTTCGTTCATAAAAAGAAATAATGGTTACCCAACTTACAAATAATATAACAGAACTTTGCAGTAGTCCGTGATCACGGATAGATGCTGCTTCCTTTTGTTAGATCTGCTAAAAAGAGCGAGTTTCCTTAAATATATAATTTTAAATATACACGATTGATCCGGTTAAAATAGTTTTATTTAAGACAAACAATATAAATTCATCAAATATATCTTTATTCGATCCGACGCAATAATGAGTTTTAACAACTTGACACGAATTTATGTTGACCTGACCTAACCTTAACGTTGACCCGAATATAATGTTTGTTCAGACGTTTGGGTGACAAAAATAGGCGTAGCCGGTACACCGCGTAAATAAAACAACTATTTCATATAAAATAGAAATTTATATAGGGTGGAAGAGGCAGCGCTCGTTTTACGGAAACAACATATAGTGTAAAATATTTCAAACCCACACCTAAAGAAATTAATCAAGATAACTCAACAGTTTAGACGTAGGATTTTTTTTTCATTTCACGATGTTTATCCATACCTGTATTTTATTATTTATTTTGTTTGAAAAAAACACTTTTTCATTTTTCGGGTAAAAAGAAATTAATTATATTCGGCTTTTATGGAGTAGTTAAAACTATGTTTTCATTTAAAGTGGTGCTGACACTTCCATCCTGTATAAGGGATGATATCCCAGAATTCGGCGGAAAATGGGGGACCGAATTTCTTAACACTAGGTTCAATCTGCCTAGACTACTGTGTCCGGGATACAGCGTGAAGCCGATTAACATTTTATTTTTTAAAATAGTTTTTTTCTTTCTAATCCAACGACTGACTGACATTGTAACTATACACGCTTCACGTAACATGGTTCTTAGTTAAATGTTCAAGAATAACTTAATACTAATAAAATTACAAGTCTAATGACATAATATTGTGTGGAAAGCAACCTAGAACATCTATTATCGTAGATATAATATGTAATATTTAAGCGGTCGAATGAATTAACTGACTGTTTAACTGTTATTAACTAGCATTAGGTTAAAGACGTGTGATACTTATAATTTGTAATGAAGCGTGTGGGAAACATTAAGGTTACTAAAGTGTTTAAATTCAATATAAATCTACGTACCAGACGTGGTGACGGGTTGTGGGTTCGATTCCCATACGAGGAAATAAAATATTTCATATTTTGATTTCTTCGTGCTGATGTCGGGGCAAAGCGTGGGGTTTGAGTTTGAGTTCTGCCTCTCAGCACACAGTGTCTCCAGAATTCAACGAAAAGTGGAGAGCTGAGTGTCTTAAAACTATGCTCCCTCTGTAAAGAAAAGTTGATCCATTTACATGCATATATTTTTACCATAATACATTAAGCATTAAGTAAACGAATGCTCGCCTTGAATATTAATGATATTTAACGATGTTTTACGTGATAAAGAAAATGGTTTAAATAAAATATGGCAACACCAAAAGTTTGCGTGCGTAATACGACTCGCTCTTAGCTCTCAACACGATAAAAATATTCGAAGCAGTTTTATAACTTTTAAAAGAGAATTTTATTTCCCGCGTTAGCACGTAATATAAGTTACAGCATCAGTTTCTATGTCGATCTAATAAAATATGAGCCTGTTAAAATTGTAAATGTAATATTAGGATTTTTATTAAGAAATTTGATTGAAATTTGATAATTTTAAATACATTGAATTAAAAAACTAAACTTCAAAATGAAACTTAACTTCAAGTATATTTTAAGTATATTGTATTCATGAATAGCGTTCACGAGGCCGGTCGAGGCACAGGGGCTCAAGCCTGTAAACTGTAAACTACTACTGTGTGACTGTAAACGAGACAGGTTGTGAGTTCGATTCCACCCAAGGAAATGAAATATTAAATATTCATTGAGATAGCATTTGAATATGATATCTCAATAAATATTTATATTAAATATTTCATTTTCTCGCTTTAGGCAAAGTGCAACGTTGAATTCTGCCACTCACAAGTGGGGGACGGAAGTGTTTTAATGGAAACAGAATATATTAACACCAGGTTCCCAAGTTGCAACTGGATATCTTAAAAAAAACGTAAACTTAACAAAAATTGCAATTTAGCTTTTACTATTGAAATAATTTATCTAAATATATTTGCCCTGGACATCTCAAGTTAATTGAAAATACATATTAATAGATCTGTAAAATAATTTTTTTTTGTTCTCCAGTTACTGTTCTTCAATATATAAATATATTTATATATAAAAAAACATTTTTTAAGTATCAAAACCAATCACAAAATGTACTTAGTAGATTATAATTTTTTTTCATTGTTTCCAAAGAACTATAACGAGTTCGATCTTTAGGAAATTTCTAAAGAACATTTCATAAAGGAAACCAAAAAATGATAACTGGTTGTTATATCCGAGCCGCTTCGTCATATCACTGTCAAATATACGCAGAATACACAAAAACATAAGTTATCTACCACCGGCTATGTGGAAAACGCTAACTCATCGAGTTGATATTTATTCCTATTCACGTCACGACCTTTTAGCTGTATTTTCAACTCTTTAGTTTTCTGGATTCAGAATTTTATCTTTCGTGAGAATTTTGCATGTGAAAATGCAGAGTTTAGCATATACTATATATGCATATGGGTGCATAATTTTTTATTTGATAATTTTACGAATATAACGAACCATTTCTAAGGATTTCTTCTTATTCTGTAATATAGATTTCTGATATTATTTTATTTTTAGTATTTTTGTTTTTATTTGTATTGTAATTTCTAACTTGATTGTTATTTTCATAATTATATATCCACGAGAAATACCCTATACGTTTTGATTATGAAATACCCTATGCAAAATCAAAACGATAAAGAATCAAAACCATTCTTGTTTTCGGTGTGCAAGGGATTATAGATATCAATATTTGATAATATAATAATTCCAGCTGATACCTCCACGTGATCTTGAGATAAATGGTCTTGACAGGCAGACAGACATACATACAGATAGACAGACTACAAAGTGATCCTATAATTTTCGGTACAGGTATTTCTTTTTTGTAAAAATTTTATATTATTTATGTAATAGTAAGCTTATAAACCAAAATAAAAATCATTAATAGTGCATTCATTTGCTTCACGCTGTATTCCGCGCATGTCAGGCAGACTAAACCTGGGAATCTAGTGATAAAACACTCCGTTCCCATTAACACTATTCCGTCTCCTACTTACCGCCGAATTCTCCAGGCATTGTGCGTTAAGAGGTGGAACTCCGCGCTTTGTCTCCTTATCAAAGCTAAGTAACGAAAATATTAAATATTCCAATCCGCCGAGTGAAAATCGACCCCACAACTGTAAAGTTTACAGTCCCACAAATGCAAGCTCCTGAGCCACGACGGCCTCAACTGTATTATAAAACATAAATCATTTTACGCCGTTACCGAAGCGTATAATAGAACACTATAATTTAATAGCTTCTAGAAACAAACTCCCAGACACTTCCCACCAGGGATAAATGCTATCTTGAGAACGTTATTGATTGCACGATAGAGAAGCTTCATCTCTTATATTTAGCACATTGACATTTTAAAATATGTATGCATTTTAAACTTACATGGGTATCTTGGTGGCCACGAGGCGATTTAATGTGAAAAAAATAGCAGCAAAGAAAATTTTCCCTATAATTTATAAATTATTTCAAGCCAGTCGTGGCGCAGGGGCGTGTGAATGTAAACACGACAGGTTGTGGTTTCCGATCCCCACTAGAGGAGATGAAAATTTACTTAGATGTATATTTCCATTTCTGGTGTCGAGGACAAGCGCGGCGTTGAGTTCTGCCACTCAACACGCAATGCCTCCAGAATTCGACAAAAAGTGGGGAACGGAGTGTCTTAACACTAGGTTCCTTTTGCCTACCCGGCAGTGTGCGGGATACAGCGTGAAGCTGGTTTTAAGAATACTAGTAACACAGTACAATGAATACGAAAGTAATTTAACATATATTTACTTAACCATAAAGGAATCTCTGAAGTCTGGCATTCGCGTTAGTGCTCTAATTTTATTTATCAGCCGCCGTCTTTGTACTCTGGCTTTAATCTAGTCGAGTGTTGTATTGAATATAATTTTTTAGTTTTACTTTTGACTCCTTAGTGTTTGAAAGGGAATTTTTAATCTGGCTGCCGTAGTAGCTTGATAATTTAGATATTTTTTAAATTCTTTTTACCTATATTTTTATGTACAATAGAAAACAATAAGTAATAGAAATGAGAAAATGTTAACGAATTTATATTTTATAATATTATATCGAACATAATATAGTAAAGTAAAGTTTAAATATATGTAATACGGATGATTTAAGCGTTTTGATCTACTTACTTTATAAATATTAAATTACCAAAGGTTTAAATATTTTTATTTCGATTCTATACACGTTTTACATATATATCTGTATCTTGGAATTTGAAAAAACTTAAATAAATATAATACATAAAATTATACGGTAATTGTTCAATATTATATACGCCAGTTGTTGGAGCCAGTCGTGGCGCAATCGTGAGACTGGAGGCGGCGAATGTAGGTTCGATTCCCACCGATAACGAAATATTTAATATTTTAATTTCTTTGCTCTGGTAACCAGATAAAGCGCGGCGTTGAGTTCAGCTACTCAACACGAAATGCCTCAAGAATTCAGCGGAAAGTATCTTGACGCTGTCTTAAAACTAGGTTTCCGAAGCCTCTCTACGTGCTCTGGTATCGATGGCTCCTAAGTATAAGGGCCAAAGTGCGAAATCACAACTTTACAGGAGAGGCTTCCAAAGTTTAAATTTGCTATAATTTTATGTTGGTACATCCGAAGAAAACGAAACTTTGCTTATCAGCTNATCTAATGACGAACGTAATAAAAACAATACTAAACTTTTTCAGTCAACACAGTGCAACCATTGCTTTGTTTAGCGTATAAGTATCAATCTGGCTGATTGGCCCCAAACATAAATAAATGTGTGGAAATTCCCCGCGTAGAAGTCTTAAATGACTATTTGGCCCTTATACGCTTAAATAGGCCGTTATATTCTAACAAAAAGTCCTATTTCTATGCAAAAATTTCTATTTTTTAATAGCTGACCTGATAAACTATATCGATAGAATACGTTTGGCATAAAAAAGTCAAAATTGCCAAATTGTTAGTTTGGCCCATATACTTAGGACCCATCGATATATATACAGTATTCGTGAAGCTTAAAAAAAATACATAACACAGTCAGACTTTCTATTTATTTAGAAAACGTATAAAAATTTGAACGTAGCGGGACTCGAACCCGCGCCTCCTGGAAACCGACCAGGTTCTACCTAACCTAACCAATATGCGTTTGGAAAATTAAAACTGTAAATAAAATAAATAAAAACTAATACAAAACGAGAACATTCCTGCAAATCCCACATCGCGACGGCTTATCTAATCTTATTTTTTGTCTCTGTTGTTGTTGACACAAAAAGTTATTTTGGTGAATTTATTCCTTTATATACATTGTTAACAAAGCTGTGTTAATTTTCCAGCAGTTCCTTATTTGTACTTGGTTTTCATGTTGACACAGACAAACGGACGATAGAACTTTAACGTAAATAAGCGAAAGGGTTTTTTAAGGGTCATAGGGATTCAGGGTCTAGATAATGATTTGACAGGATGGGCGGGACCGACCTTTCACGTTTTAATTTCGTTACTTTAGAAGGATTTTTACTTATATTGAGATCAATATGGAATATAGAAACGAAATTAACTAAGACTAATAATAATTTTAAACATATTATGTTTCATATATTATTATTATTATTATATGAAAAATAACAAAAAATATATATTTAGTTATTTCAAAAGCTGTGCAAAAATTTAATTAGAGAATGTTTTAAAACGATGTCGCAACTTAACAAGTTTCAATGAGTTGAGCTGCCCCATTTTCGAATTTTCACTAAACGTCGAAAATTATAACTTAAAAATTGTAACTCCATATTTTTTCCATTATTACATGTTTTATTATCGAGGCCAGTCGTGGCGCAGAACCATAATGTGTAAACGTGACAAGTTGTGGGTTCGATTCCCAATTATTTTCATTTTCTTCGCTCTGGCGTCGTGGCAACACGCGGCGTTGAGTTCCGTTACTCAACACGCAATGCCTCCAGAATTGGGCGTAAAATGGGGGATACAGCGTGACGCTTTAAATAATACGTCTTATATAGATACATGATTAATGAGAATACTACAGTTTTAGACATAACGAGAAAAACCGATATTATTTTGCAATACAAGGCAAAATTGATACAAAAATTGATACGAAAAAGAAATATTCTGCCCATGTCGCACATATTTCGTGTTAAATCAGTGGAAAAACGCTCAAAACGGAACTGAGTGGAACGCGTCGTGATGAGCTCGCCCTCGATATTCTTATGTTTATGTCACACCTCCGCTTACCGTGAAGGCTATCTTATCTATATATATATATATATATATATATATATATATATATATATATATATATATATATATATATNTATATTAAACTTTCGTATAAAGATTTTACGATAAGTTTTTATTAGTACTAGGTTGTGGGTTCGATTCCCTCTCGCGGGAATGAATTATTATTTAATAATATTTTTATTTCTTCGCACTGCTACCAAGGCAAAGTGCGGCGTTGAGGTCAGCTATTCAACACGTAATGTCTCGAAAAATTCGCTGCTTTATGCGTAATTAGTAAGTACTGTATAAGTATGAGAACTAGCCTTTTTAAGTTTAACTTTAAAAAAATCTTAATATTATAGTATAGTAGTTAGTATTAAAGGAGCCCTTATTAAGTAAATATCCATTCCAAAAGAACTAGATATAAAAAATAAGCAATACGAACTGTTATTCAAATCTGATTTCCATCTCACTCTACAATCTGTCCAAACGCATCTGAAACTGAATGAAGTTTGGAAACTCTCGTTGATTAAAGTCCAACTGGAAAATAGTGTTTTTATATATCGTTTTTCCAGCCTTTTCCCAACTATACAAGCAATCTCAACTAGTACTTTGTTTCTATTTGTATTTTTTTTATATTTTAACGCATATCAACTGTAAGAGCAGGTGGTTGGAGACTTGTCGTAACCGTTTAAAGCGTTTTGTTGTTTTGTTGGTACCAGTTCATTGGCTAATTTTTAGTCGCTCTACTCAACTGTTGTCTACTTCTCTTTTTTTTTGGGTCAAGCTAGGTAGGCAAAGGGAGCCTAGTACTAAGACTCTCCGTTCCTTACATTCCGTTGAATTTTCGAGGCGTAGAGTCTTTTTTTTTTGCCTTGATACCAGAGCGAATAAATGAAAATATTAATTCATTCCCTTGAGTGAGAATAAAACCCACAACTATCGCGTTAGAGTCATATGCTTGTGTCCCTGCTCCACGACGGCATCTCGTGGAATTTTGGACATATTTGTGATTCTGTTTTGGATGTCTATAATTGTAAGATTTTCTCTTACGCTAGCAAAATTATATATTTAATAATTCACATATTGTTGACGACTTATTGAACTTTAAATGAAAAAATATAATATAAAAAAAAACATCGCTCTGTATAGAAAACAGATGGCAAAATGAAAATTGAAGAAAATCTCATAAAATTGAACTATTTGTCTGAGAAATTTCTTAGGCTACTTCAATACGCTGGCGTCGAGGCGCGAGATTTACGTATCGCGTCCTCATATCTAGCTGTGATTGGACGCCGTTCCACCCTGCACTATGCATTAGAATGGTATGACATTCAATTTTCTTTACACTCGGTTATTGTTATCGTGAATCGTATTGCGTTCTCTATATATACGGGATTTTTCAATACAAAGAAAGCTTAAACAAAGTTATTGCGTTTATGTATGTACCTAATGTTTGTTTGTTTTTTATCAGCTTCACACTGTATCCCGCATTAAGTAGAGTAGGCAGAGCTTAGTGTTAAGACACTCCGCTTCCAACTCTCCGCCGAATTTTGGAGGCATTACGTGTTGAATGGCGGAACTTAACGCACTTTGCCTACAAAGCCACATCTTGTCGGGTTTACAATCACACGCTTGTGCCCCTACGCCACGACTGGCCTCGCCATGATTTTTGTTTAATATTAATTTAGGTAATGTACGTATACGTACATTAAAAAATATTTAAGCGAGAAAAAATAAACATTGGAATTGAAAATTTCATAATATCTACACAAATATTGTTTGAGTATATATAAATCGCTATATACGAAACCGTAGAAGTGAATAGGGAATGTAAACATCAACTGTAGGTCAAGTTGTTTTGTGTAACACGCACACGCTAACTAGTTCGGTACTGAAAATAAATTAAATCATCTTCACGCTGTATCGCGCATACAGCAGGCTAGGCGGAGGGAACATAGTGTTAATACACTCCGGTCCCCATTGCGTGTTGAATGGCGGAACTCACCGCCGCGCTTTGCCACGACACCAGAGCAAAGGAAGGAAAATATAAATATTGTTAAATACTTATTTAGAAAACGTATAAAAATTTGAACGTAGCGGAACTCGAACCCAGGCCTCCTGGATACCGACCAGGTAAATAGTAAAAAATTGGTCCTGGTCTGGTTTCCAGGAGGTCCTGGTCGGTTTCCAGGAGGCGCGGGTTCGAGTCCCGCTACGTTCAAATTTTTATACGTTTTCTAAATAAGTATTTTTCTTACCTAAGTGTGGAATAACACTTTAAAAATGTTTAAAAAATAAATATTGTTGGTTAACTAATTGGTTCAGTACTGTAACTATAGTTTTTTAAATCTTAATCGTTGTACTAATTGTTTCCTCATAAGTTTCCAAGAAATCTGTTACTTTGTTAAGCTGTTACCGACACGAATGTAAAGCTTTGATGGCTACAATATCGCAAAATATTAGTAATAGTAGTAATCTGGTTAGTTGAGGCCAGCCGTGCAGGGGCACCAGTGTCGTACTGGTAACGCAACTGGTTATGGGTTCGATCCCCAATCGAGGAAATTAAATATTTAATTCTCTAATTCTCTCTTGTATAAAATCTGGTGTCGAGGCAAAGCGCGGCGACCAGTTTTGTCTCTTAACACTCAATGCCTCCTGAATTCGTCGGATAATCAGGAACGACGTGTTTTAGCACTACGTTTCCTCTGCGTACCCTGCCGTGTGCGGGATACAGAGTGAAGCTGTTTTTTAGTTACAATATCGTAAAATACTAGTAATAGTAGTAATCTAGTTAGTTAACTTTCAGAGTAGCTTGTTAGTGCCTAATTAACGAATACCGCTCAGTTTACAAACTACGAAATAGAGTACAGTTGCTTTTGCCCAAGTATGTGATATTAAACTGTATAATAATAACTAATTTGTCTTTTTTGCTATTTTCGTATAGTTAAAATACTATTGAAAATAAAAAAAAAATAAAAAAGAATCATCGCCCTATTTCAACAATGACTTATATCTTCATATATATGATGGGACCGTCGTGGCGCAGTAGCACATCGTGCGACTGTAAACGTGACGGTTGTGGGTTCTTTTACTACTCGGGGAAATTAAATATTTATTATTCGCTGCCAGGTTTCCTATACCTTGCGATATATACAGGATAGAGCTTGACGCTAAATAAAAATATGCCTAAATATATACATAATTATATAATATATGGATTTGGCATTATTTTTTTTAATATATATTTTTTTCAATACATAAAATTATCTTTATATATAATACTTGCAACAAATTTTAGTCTTTCTTAAGGAAAAGAGGATACTTTTTTAATTTTATATTCTAGGACAGGTAAAAAGTAAGCAAAAAATACAACAATAGAAAAAGTGCGCTCAAAATTTCACTTTAAAAATATGAATGTCTATTCAGGGAGGGTTTTTCGTATACAAAGGGCGAATGTAGGGTGAAACGTCAAACGGTTGGGGTTCATTAAACCGGAGTTATGAAACAATCCAGTCTTCGAGTTTACAACATCTGGTGCCGTGTTTGAACGCTTGCCAGCAGCTGCATTTTCTTTCGTACAGTTCTTCCATAACAATCTGAACCCCATTTGTACGCCAGTGATGTGGCCAAACTTGGCAAGAAACGTCTTCGTTTGGTATGTGATTGTTGCTCTCTTCACTATTTTTGTATTAAAAAACTTTGTTGGAGTCCTCTTGATTTTATTTATGATGGTGATTGAATTATACTTTCACCAACCAAACTAAAGATAGACCCTAAATAAGTTTATTAATTTAAATTTATTTTGAAATGGTCAAATATGATTTACCTTATAATATTAGTTTCTTTTATAATTTTCTATTAATTCCACAACTAGTGAGGTAGGTAGAGAGAACTTTGTGTTAAAGTTAAACACGGTCAAAGTTCTTCGTGCAGTTTTAGACAAACTTCTGTGAAGAACCTATAGCTGGGCTTTTTATAGTAGTTTATATTATAAAGAAGCACATAAAAGTTTTAGCTTTCTATATTTTAAAGTGTGGTAATAAATACATTATTCAAAAAACATTTAAGTTAGCTGCCTTACGTGTTTTTTTTCAGCTAAGTTAATTCTAATATATTTTTTTTAGATTAAGTTATATTAAATAAAATGACAATACATATATATTATAAGCTTACGATATTATATTATATCGCTTAAAGCATTAAAAATACACAGCAGATTTTAATGTGGTTTTTGCAATTCGAAAGTGGTTTAAGAGTAAAATTTATATATATAAGAATAAATATTAACTTAAAAGGAGAATTTTAAACTCGTTAAATTTGAATTGTAATGTTATATATTTTTTTTTATAATGTGAGTAGTCCATACAAGTAAAGCTAGGGACAGAATACTAGTATTCTGTTGTAAATATAATATAATCTAACTAACACTCAGTATTTGCTATATCATTTAAACGTTCAATTTGCAATACAAACATATCACTTAAAGCTATATTTACTTAAATTTAATAAATTAATTGGAATCATGTTGACCGCGGTCGTAATGTTATTCTCCGTAATGTTTTTATACATAATAATTTGTATTAATTTGTAGAGTATGGAAGTGTGTAAATAATGTACGTAAATTATAAAAATATTCCAGCCCTATTTGAGTGAATGGTTTACGTAAATGACAAGTTAACGAGTAGGTGTTGAGGTAAGTCAATCTGTGATTCCAAATGTGTAAGAAGATAAGCCTAGAAGGAGACTCTAGGTAGAAATCTCTATTTTCTCTCTTTACCATTAAGTTCCAAGACATAAAAATATAAAAAACCAAGTTTAAAATTAATAACAGACTTAAAATATTACTTTCAAAATGTATTATTTCGGTGTTATTGTAAATTGTATAAAATATAACGAGTACGTACCTGCACTCTATTAAAATCACAGCGTTCCCTTCTGACAGCCAAAATTGGCTCGTAAAGAGACAGTTCTGCATCCAAGCAAATATAACATCGCAGAAATAGCAGCCTTCTGTTATTATTTAATTAATAACACTGCGGTTTACCCTTCCATTAGTATTATTATATTTTGGTGAACGTACTACTTTGTAGTAAATAAATCAAATTAAAACAGCTTCACGCTGTATCCTGCACTCAGCAGGGTAGGTAGAGGGAACCTAGTATTAAGACACTCCGTTCCTCACTTTCCGCCGAGTTCTGGAGGTATTGTCGTGTTAAGTGGCGGAACTCAACGCCGCGCTTTGCCTTTTGTATATTTCAAAAATATTTTGTAGTACTTTTTAAATATACCCGTGGTTAATAATGTCGTGGTTAATAAATTTGATATATTGATTGCTTTATAAAATATATAATTTTCACGCTTTAACTGCAGTAGCAGGGTAGGCAGAGAGATCTAGTAACAAAACATTTTGTTTTGCTCCGTTCTCAGATGAGAGATGAGAGATGCTGAGTTTGTGAGTGCATGTTGACTGGAGGAGCTCAGTGCCACGCTTTAGCTAGAACCATGAATGGGAATCGAACCCATGACCTAAAATTTATAATATAATACGTAATAATAAATCTGCCTTGATGAAAAATGCTCCTTGTTTACAAAAATTATACTGTTTCATTTCACATTTTTAAATAATTTTACTAACTATTTTTTTACATTTACCGAGTAGGAATTGTACCCAAAACCATCCTCTGGAATAAAACTGTTTCTTATTCAAATAAATCTGTACAATAGTAAGTAACTCTACACCAGAACGCGAATAGAAAATGTGCTAATATTATATACTTTGCGCAAAGTTAGATCTTTTTTATACGTTTTCCCTGAAGTAGGCTACAAATCCAATTAGTGTTGAGTAAAACTTCAAGTGAGTTTTGGCCAGTCTCCAGCCATTTCAATTGAAGATTGCTATTTCAAGAAACTTTATATCCTCAGTACATCGCCATTAATCTAGTTAGGTGTCGTGAGACGAAAGACGATTACTTTGCTATCACTTTGCATCCCTCGTAAAAGAGTTCTGCATCTATTTAGTATAGTTAAACTCAATTTTATCTTTTTCTTTTGTTCTGCATCTAGTATAGTTAAACTCAATTTTATTTATGCACTTTGAACTGGAATCTGTTTGATTGTTCAATAATTTAGTATTTTACTGGTACGTTGTGTTTTAATATCATAATATGATATGACCGCAGTTTTAATAATATAATTTAATAATTCTACATCAAATAAATTTTGTGATATTTAATATTGTTCTGATTACAATTATTATGATTATACTATAATATTTAACTTAACATATCATTTCAAAACTTGGAAGTAGTCTTTTCTGGAAACATTACAAAATTAAAAAGAAAAATAAAATATTAAAATTTATAATTTTAAAATCTTTAAAACTTCTGAAATAGCGTTGTACAAATAAAAAAAAAAATCTTATTCAGCCTTTCCGAACTCCTTACCTATAATTTAGTGAAGCGGTGGCGAAATCTGGTTTCCTTCATAGTCCTTCCATACCTATCCTGAACTGGATATAGCCTTCCACCTCTGTCGTATGCTCATGTGGGATCGAGTACGAGCCGCTTAGCTGCCTCAACAAATAACATGTTAACTTATTTTTTTTACATACATACATATATTATATTAAGTAAGAGTTGTGTTTAAGTAATTTTTTCTTACATTTAACGTCTACATTATTTTGCGTGTTTATTATTCTTATTAACAAAAATCTCTTACGTCAATATAATATATATAAAAAAGCTTACAGTTCACAAGTAAATTTCATTAATAATTAAAGGATAATCATATTATAGTGATATTTGAGTTCACATGTTTATTTGAGGTTTACTCCCTTCCATTACTGGTTTGCACATAACAAGCTTATGAGCAAATTAGTATATTAAACAACCAATTCTAATATTTTGTTCTTTTTCAGAAAAGTGATTTATAATATTAAATATTTTAAAATATATTTTTGATGAAGTGCAAATAAATTTAAATCCGTCTAAGTACAAAGTATACATAAAGTGTTAAATCGTACTAATAATAGTTATAAAAGTGAAGTGAACAGTATATGCTATACAGTATGTGTTAAAGTGTGTGTGTGTTATAAAATGACCAAACTCAGAACTGACTCTAGCGTGGAACAGTTTAGTGTCAAAATTGTTAAAATAAAAACGATATGGGATGAGTCATAGTGAAAGATGTTATATCCGACCTACTATCCACGTCGAAGATGATGCACGAAATTCACGACACTGCTGGGGCAGATGCAAACGACGTGATGGAGGAAAACGAGGGCGGTGGGAGTGGGGATGCCGAGGTCGATATGGACGACGTCGGCTCCCTCTCTTTACCTCCTGATCTTCCACCTTATTCAGGCGACTACATTATTAGTGATTATATGGAACGACTTGGCACACGTCTTAACATTCTAGAAACTGAATTAAAGTATGCATGGCGAGCGCTCGATCTACTTAGCCAAGAATATGTGAGAATGTGGGATAGATTAGAAAGATTAGAAGCACTGCTCGCTGATCAACAGGGTGTTATATCAACTCTTCTTGATTTCTATGCATGTCGTACTGTAACTTCTAGAGATCCTATGTCTAGATTAGAAGTTATCAGAGAAATATTGGGAAATGGTACGGTTGAGGATGGCATTGAAGAAGGTTTAGATATTGGACGTAGCGCAGTGTTATTAGATCCTCAAGAGGAAGCAATGGAATCTAATGAGGCCTTTTATAGAAGCTTAAATCAAGCGTATAGAGATGATCTAGTTTGTGAGGAAACATCTAGACCACCTTCACAATTAGATATGATATGGGAAGCACCTGAGGAAACTGATTTAGAAATTATTCCAACTACTTCACGACAAATTTATAGTGCCAGTGATTATAAAAACTACTGTGGAATACAAGGGGGACCTGGAATAAGTGAAAGAGATATAGTCCATCTATCTACCTTAAGTACAATAGATCAAATAACAGTAGATAAATTACATGAATTAGATAGACTGACAACCCAATTACATAAAGATTCGAGAGAGTTAAAAGACTTGAAAACAAGACTCCTTAGTCCAGAAGCAAAATTAACCGCAAAACATGATAGAGAAATAGAAGCAAAAACACTTGTAGAAGATGGGAACATTATAAATGAACAATTAAAAAATATGTACGCAGGAGGAGAAAATTGGGGTATTAATGATATGATGAAAAGTTTTGATGACTTTATTCTAACATTACCAAAGGAAAATACTATGCGTGATAAATCACCATCAAGGTTATCACTTACCGAACATAATGTACCAGATAGGAGTTTAGAATATCTTCCACCTACTTTATCTCCTAGACGAAAATTTGTACCTGAAAGAACGACAACAGAACCTTATACAACTGTGACAGGTAGATTAGCGTACAGTTCAGCAGTGGCTAATGCTGAAATAGCAGCGAAATCATCTAAATCGCCTAGTGCAATATCTAGAGAAAGATTTGATTATACCTCACCATATGTTATAGATCCATCGAGACAAAATTATTTTTCTACGAAAAGTACACAGCAAACTTTAAATGAAATGTATAAAACATCAGAACAACATTCTCCTTTATCTGTTCATGAAATGTATAATGAAACAGCCGATGATAGAATGGATATGAATTATGAGGAAAATAGATTGCGAAAGTCCCCCAGTCCCCCTCCGCCTGCACCTCCAAACGGGGCAGAATTATTTTCAACAATTCAGAATAATAACGAGTTATTATCAGCACATCAATCAATGCTATCAACGAGTACTACAATTCCAGGAGATAGCATGCGTCTAAGCCCTCGATCGCCAAAGTCACCAAAAACGTCACCAAAACATTTAAAAAGAGATAGTGCAAATATTGTGGCAGCCAAATCTGATTCAGGATTATCATCAATGAGTGGTTGGTCTAGCTTAGAGAAAAGTCCAGGTTCACCAAAAACAGGAAGAATTACTCATTCTGCTCATGAAAGTCATAAGATAAGAATTCCTTCCCCACAATCTGTGCAAAGAGTAACATATGACATGGATTCCAAACCTTACTTAGAAACTTTAGTGGATTCATATCCGTATGAGGATAAAAGTACCAAAAGAGAATATAGCTTACGTAAAGGTGACAGCTTTAAAGACTCTTCTATAGATATAAATAGGTTACAGGAAAAAATGGATTCTAGTTTTTTAAAAAGTGATATTTCATATTCAATGCCTAGTCAAAATACTTTAAACAATATAGAATATTATTATCAAAATGAAGCACCCTCAATATATTCCGTTGCTGGAAATAGACAACCAATTTTTACTACTGTTTATAGTACGCCTCGAGGCATGCTTACTGAAGATGCACATTTTTCCGAGTTATTAGATAGAAATGAAATTACGGAAACGGTTCCTAAGCAAACGATTGATTCTTATCCACCAGAACCTAGTTATCATGCGCAAACTGTTGTAATGTCTGGTGCAAATTTAAGTAAAAAATCACTTACGAGGGCAAACACAGTAAGTGGTAGTGATGGACATTTTCATCAAAATGGTTTTAAAAGTAATAATCATCGTTCTGGGTATCCACCGGGAAATCTTACAGATGCGTTATCTTACTATCCAACGTCTAGCAGATATGATTCCCCTAAAAGAATGCCAATGGAAGATCGCATAGCGTGGCAAGGAAACCGATCTCCGACTAGTTCTATGGAAACATCTAGCTTAAAATCTCACTCTCTAAATATAACGGAAAGAAAACAATTTCAAAATCAATTGCAACAAGAATATTTTAAGCAACAACAATATGACCAAAGAAACGGTAATGTAGTTAATGATATGCAAGGATACGATAAACAAATGTCCGATCACTCAGTTGTGCGAAAAGAGCAATACGTTGATTCCAGTGGAGTGCTAGTATCAGAATCAGGGTACTTATCTATTTCAACTAATCTAAAAGGAAAAGGTCAAGACAAGCAGTCTAAGAAACCCAAACGTACATCATCATTAAAATCTGCCATGTCATCTGTAAGTCATTGGCTCCCAGATTTGCATTTACCAAAAAAACATAGGTCACATTCATTACCTTCTGGAGTAGATACAGTAGAACAAGCTCAACAAGAGAAATCTTTGAAAGAAAGAATATTATCAGCTCAAAGAAGAAAGAAAAAATATCATTTAGTTGCATCCATGTCAGGACTATTGCAAAAAGCTCGAAGAAAACAACAAGCAAGTCATCAATCTTTATCTGACCCCGAAACATCAGAAACAGAATGGTCTGGCGGTCGATCTAGCGCTCAATCAGAAGATTCTGACAGTGTGTTTTCTGATTCTACGCATGAGGGAAACGTTTTTGCAAAGGTACCAGCAAAACCTAAACAGAGAAAAATAAATAATCAAGAAATAATTGAACAGCAGCAAATGATCCAAGAATTACAAAAACAAGGAGTGGAATTTCATGATGATGGTGAAAGTGAGCGCATTATGGAAGAAAATGAAAAATTTCAAAGTAATGTTATACCCCGAGATAAAAGTGATGACATTGATTTTCATTTTGCCCGTGTCAGTCAAATGAAAAAAGATAATATAACTGAACTTGAAAAATTAGATATTGATACCGATATATCCAATATTGACCCTTTTGAAGAAGAGATTAAAGAAGACAATCGTTCACCTGCTTCACTATTTGCAACTATCGGAGACGTTAAAAAAGCATCCACCTCTCTGGACGAAGGAATGGTGGAGAATAACACATCTTATAATGGGAGTTCTCAAGAATTTGCTGTATCTAGAGCATTAGGCAAATATCGCTTACGAAAATCATCTTCTGTGTCTGATGATCAAATTTCAGATATATCTCCCCCCAAGGTTGAACAAAATATTCCAGAAGAACCAGCACATCCACCGATCGCCAAACCTAAAAAGCCAACAAAATCTAGTCCGCCTGAAATAATCAGCAGTTCAGTGCCTGAAGAATCTATCTCTTTCACAGAGCGTAGTCCATCAATTCAAAGTGCACGTGGCTTACCAAATAAATTTCAACCTCGACAGCAACAGAGCTTGGACATACCAAATAAGCACGAAGATGATGATAGTAAGAGTACGCATTCTTGGCGAAGTGGTTCTAGAGTATCATCAAGACGCCAAAGTACGGAAGATAGTATTGATTCAGAAGATGAATGGTATTGTTACGAGTTAAGAAAACTAGAAGAAATGGAACATCAGTCCCAGTTTGAAGCTGAACGAGACCAAACACTGGAAGAAGAGCCTGAAATGGAAGAAGAATCCAATGAAACACAAGAAGATTTAAAAGAAAAGATGTCGTTTGTTTTACGTGAACTAAAACTTAAAACTGCTACAATCAAAGTAAAGTGCGATGAAACACCACATGAAGAAACATGGAAAGAAGTGACAACATTCCCAGTAATGGATGAAAAGATTGATGACGATTTAGTTACAGAAGAAGAAACAGATGACGATAAGTCATATGCGGATTCAGGTTCAGGAGAAACGTCTGGACCAGATAGTCCAGTGCAAAGTGGTGATGAATTTGAAGAAGACTATGATACTCCCCAACAAACGCAGAAACCTCCACAAGCAGAACCACCACCTCAGCAAGACGCCCCAGTTGGAAGTAAATGGAAACTTCTGAAGGCTCTTAAAGATAGAAAAGCTGAAGAGAAAACAACAGAAACACCAGCTGCTACAACGCCCTCAACCGAAAAGGACAAAGTTAGCGCTGGTGTAAGTTACCTAATGCAAAAATTTCATGAAATTAGAGTAAAAAGTTAAATATTATTTTAAAAGAAATGAACTCGTTAGCTTATTTCGTTACCAATGAGACATTCGTAAAATATTTATAGTTTAATAAGTTAGATCTTAATGTGTAGCTGAAGTACTAATTGCTTTAGTCTATAAATAAAATAACAATAGTAATTACCGTAGACGTTTTTTGGCATTTCGTGGTACTCATTGAAAAAATAATTCTAAAAATAATTAATCAATTAAATTATTAACAAAAAATTGTTATAGCTTGATTATTATATATGTATCTGTTTGACTGCAAAATTCGAATTTTCCTAGAAACATAGGAACCAAAAATGCAAAGGTTGTGATTGATTTTATAATTCAACCAATATACCATTTAAATTTGAAGATAATGTTAAAATAATTGGAAAATTCACTTTGTATCTTAAAATAATAATATGCTTATAAAATTAAGAAGAATGAAATGACGAATAATAAACGACTAAAGAAATTTCAAATGTTCCTGCCTTTTAATAGATGAGTGTGCAGAGCAATATAATGAATAATTTAGATAAGAAGACTAGATTACCATATTGTAATTATGTATTTTATAATATATTATTTAAAAATTCATTATAACTGAGAATGATTAAGGCAATAAATAGATTACTTACCTACGCAATTGATAATATACATAATATAATATTGGATTTTTATAAATGCTTTAGACTCCAACTTGTTTTTACAATAATGCGTGATTATACATTGCTTAAAGTAATCGTATAACTTTAATATTAATTATAAGATTTTCAGTATTATAATAAGTAACATAATTGGTTAATTAATGATTTTAGTGGTTTAGTGCAAAGCGCTAAACCTTATTCGTACTTTTCCATTAAAGTTAACTTTTAACGTAGCTTCATGTTATACGAGTAAATTTAAAGGTACAAAATTATTCGCCGTCATATCACGTCATATCGTAAGCAGATTTTTTTCTTTACCAAAATTGGGAAACTGTAGCTTTCATCGAAGATATATTTACTCATTGATATTTATAACCATTTTGGTAATATTTAAATTTATTTAATTTATGATCATTAAATAAAAAATGCTTTAAATGTCTATTAAAATATATATATATTAATTGTATTTAAATGTTAGTTTACTTAAAAATATATATAGACTTTGTTGTCTATTCATTTCTATACACTTTGATAGATGACGATGACTTAGCTAAACATTACTTAGCGTTTTGATGTGATGGGTGTTGATTACTATCATCAATTAACAAAATGTATTATATTATGTACCTTAGCATAGGGTTAATATTTTATAGGATGTTCAACTTATAGCTCTTGACACCTATAAAAAATTAGAAGGCACTAAAAATATATTATGAAATTATTATATTTGTAGACAACTTAGACTTTAATAATATGTATGGGCAGGACTTAAGCTATGCATTTTTTCAAACGCTTTCATATTACTATTGACGTATGGAATTATATTCTATCCAGCCTCGGCCCATTATCTAATAAATACATTAATCAAATCTATGCTTTTAAACTAATGAATATTGGTGAAGCTAACGAATAATAGAACTACAGCTACTACCATTTCACGATATTATTCGTAACTATTAGATTATTAATAGGATTTGTTAATTAGAGAATCTATGTTACCAGTATATTAGTTCTCCATTTGCAGTGTTAAGTAATGAATTGTTTATAAAAAGGGTGAAATTTTCATATAAATTTACAAGTATCCGCGACTCATTTATTGTCTAATAAATAATCTATTATATTTTTTATGATACTGCCACTAGTTGATATATTTTGAAATGGGAGGCTTTAATTATGTTATATTGAGCTAATTTTATGAAAATTTCATCTGCCCCAATGTTAAACTTATTGTTGTTCTTTTTTGTTATCAATAAATGTTTTATTTTTATTTTCTTTTATTTTTTTGTTATTAATTGTTATTTTTTTTTATTTTTAGAATGGAACCGGAGGATTTAACGATCAAGGCGGTCGCGGGAATGGGTATGATTTAAATAATTATTGTTTATTATTCCTTAAATGTTACAAATGAATGAATGAAGAAATAATAAATATTTTTAATTATTTTATTGACAGACATCCAGGGGATAATCCGTTTTACAGCAATATCGACAGTATGCCTGATATCAGGCCGAGGAGGAAATCAATTCCCCTCGTATCGGAACTTGTAAGTAATATTTTTATTATTCTGTGTTATTAATTTCTCTTAAAATAAAATGGAGCTAGTTCTCTTTCTTTTTAGACTCGTTTCAACTGACTACCTTGAATTTTTAATATAGCTCAATATATTTTTAACTTTCAAAGGTAGATATTTGGAACAGGTCCTTAATGTTTACAGCTCGCATCGACGTGCGCTTCCTGATGCTTAGTAACATTAGGCGCGTAATAAATGTTTTCTTTTCAACGGGAAATTTCTGTATAATACTTCAACAAATAATTTATGTGGAGATTATATACATATGCTATAACTATTGAAACTATTAATATAAAATCAATATCATCTCCATATGAGTTATTTATATTTAATAATTTATTTTGTGTTAAAGACTTTCGAGCAGTCTATACAAAGCCTTCTCTTTTCTTGATGTATTATGTTATATCTGTGATATATGTGTCTCCCTTCTAATGCTACTTGTGTAGGTGGTCTTTACCTACCTGATTTTAGAGGGCCTTCCACCACCAATCACCTGCAACGTATAGTGGATATAGGGGTCACCTGAAATTTAATCATAATGTAGCAGAACCAAAATTTGTGCAACTGGCTATTCCTAATTAAAATTAATAATCTTATTGCATTTTACCCCTTACCGTGGACCCGCAGGTTCTCAAGGTATATCTCTCCCAATTACACTTTCTTCTCTGCATGGATATCTATCATATAATTATATTAATGCTTTTGATATGCAATTGGTTTATTTTGAAATTTCTAGATTCGGCTGATTTTAATTTTGACTTGTAATTAGTTTACATACTTACTCGTAAAACTGCCTAAGCATTTGCATGAGACCGCTACCTCGCTACTAATTTTACCGGTTTTATTATGTTAATGTACCTGTTATAATAAAATTTAATCTACCAAGAAGGTAACCGCAAAATAATTGCACGAGCTTAGTATAATGTTTACTTTTATTATTTTTAGTTTCTTTGCTAAGAGATAAAATAAGATAAAACCTGTATACAATGGGGTTTCATATACAGTGTTGTGTTATACTGGCATCACTTTTATTTAATTTAAAATCCGCACTAACATTTTTATCTTTTCATATTTAACATATATGAAATTCTTAATTATCTTTTATAAATATAAAATGGGAGTTAAAATTTTCGAATAAAAGTAGTGTAAAAACTAGATTTTAATAGGACGGGCTTAAAGAACAGCTTGAAGTTATAGCATGAGTAGTAAAAAATAATCATAAAATAGAATGAAACTTAGGATTTTCATAATATTATTTTATGTAGAACAGTTAAAATAAATTTCGTAAAATGTAAGTCAGATAGAAACTCTGGACGCTCTTTTAAAAACTTTAGCTAATTTACATTCTTTCACTATATAGACGATGGCTGCTACTAAAAGGAACGCAGGTTTGACATCAGCTGTTCATCGAGCAACATTAAATGATGAAGAATTGGTAAGTCTATTGATTTACAAAATAGTTTTGATATTTATATGATAATTGAAAACATACATAGAGTTGACGATACAACTTACGCCATCAAATGAGGTTACTCATAAAAAGCGGATATTTATATTTTTTTATATGCATAATTTGACAATCGAGTATGTTACAGAAAATGCACGTATACAAGAAGACTTTGCAAGCTCTTATTTATCCAATATCATCAACAACGCCTCATAATTTCGTGCTATGGACAGCGACGTCACCGACTTATTGCTACGAATGTGAAGGCTTACTGTGGGGCATCGCACGGCAAGGAGTTAGGTGTACAGAGTGTGGCGTCAAATGCCACGAGAAGTGCAAGGATTTGCTCAACGCTGATTGTCTACAGAGTAAGTGTCGGTTCATATTTGTGACAGATTCAGTCAGATTCAGATTCTTACACTAATAACAATTGGCTTAATACTGATATCCCTGTTGAAAACGTTGCATATTGATAGAATACCTTGAAATTATTAAAAAATATAGTGAAACGGCCACTATATTAATTATAATCGTTAAGTCAATTGTTAAATCTGATAAGAATATAATAGTACTAGCTATAGCTATACATCAAACTCCCATTGGAAATATTTAGATTATTACAAAACATATTATAATAGTTACAATCCAATAGAACACACAAATCTAGATATTCTATGATAAACTATAACCACGTGTGAAGTCACGGTCACGTCCTCAATACGACGATCGTTACATCATAAAGATATATCCATGCTTACGTCTTCCATGTTTTCTACTTTTCTGGCAGCGGCAAAGCGCCGTTCTCCTTATTAAGTTGAAGTAGTGTCAAGATGCACTTGTAGTGGGTCACATAGTAGACAAGATCTTTGTTGCACAACGACGGCGAAGGCAATCATGTTTATTCTAACATTCTACAAAAAGCTTAATAGCCGTTAGGTTTCCATACAGCAATTTTTTTCTTCGGTTCTGCTGAACTGAACCAATGATCTTAGCTGTAAAAAAATTTTGAAATTTATTTAAAATAGATTTTATAATTTATGAAATTACTATTAATATATTACGATCTTGTCTAATGCAAATTAATATTCTATTTTGAGATAATATTATAATAATATAATACTTGACATCATTTTAACACACAAGTGTATGGAGATAGAGCGGATGTTCAAAGAATATTCCTAAGTCTTCTGATCTCATGGAGTTTGAAAAGCACTTAACAGGTCATCCGGCTTCTCAAGTTTTTTGTCCTTAACGATTTACATCGGTTAAGATTGCCGATCAGTTGGATTTAATAAATTAGATGAAATGTTTATATACAATAGTATTATTATGATCTATGTATTGTGGTATAATTTATACCTAGATTGTGGGCTTATCCTCGAATAGAGAAAATTTGAACTTTTCCATCATGATCGCTTTGCATAGGCGGTCAGCCTATGCAAAGTGCGCATTTGGGTTCTGCCGCTTGAAAAACGTTCTTCAGAGTGAGATAATTTTTGATATACCAATTAAATAATATCTGATCTAATTTTAATTATTTTTATCCATACGAAATGATATAACGATCGTCATATTTCAAGAGTATAGTTTCCACATACATGAATAGATTTAGCGACGTAGATGACATCCAAACCTAAGGTAACATTCATATCCGTTGCTGTGGTAGGTAATATTAATTGGCTAAATCAATATCATAAAATTATTGTAGACTAAATTTCTTTAAAAAACGAAATATGCATGATTAAAATTCTTGCATGGTCGTCAATCGCTGAGAACACGTATTTCAATGGCCTAACATTAAAATGTTACTGAGCCCTTGCATCATAAAGAAGTTTGTATACAACATTGTAAACAAGTCAATAGTAAACTCGAATCATATATTTATTTATCATAAAAATATCATATATTTTCTTCTCAACGTTGTATTTTGATTTTACTCTTTCCTTATTTTTATGTGTGACCTCATATAATACAGCATGAAACCTTCTTCCAATACAGTTATCCTTTTCGCTTTATCGGTGTGCATGGCTATCGGTGTGAAATTGACATTGTGAATTTTAATTTTTTTCAAAATTCAGCCTCTTATATATTCGACTAGATTCATACTCGAAATATCATCCAGGCGGGCAGTCGGTGTATAAGTACTCCATTTCTAAATGTTTCTTTCAAAATAATGATAAATAGTCGACTGCACGTCAATACCATACGTTAGTCTACATTTTAAAAACATTAATAATATATTAAACATATAAATTATATTCTCCATTTGTTTTATTTTCTCAATTATATTATTCTTAATTTTTTTTCTCTTCCTTTAATATTCTATTATTTATGTTAATTTAAATTGTCATAGCTTTGATTCTTGTTAATATTAGTTTTCTATACATTTTTATAATTTTTAAAAATATGTAGTTATAAATGTATAGTATTATGTATAAATTATATGTTTACTAGATATTTAGATCTAACGAATACGATTATTTATACGATATTTTGGCAATGTTTTTGAAATGTAGGCACTTATTCAATTAGATAGGAATACCGGCCCTGTTCCTCACAGGTTACCCCGCCCAGCGCCGAAACTTGTCAAGAGCCCTTAAACAAAATAACCGTGAAACTTTCTGTTCAATTATCTTTCAAAACATTCCGCATTTTCTGTTACACCACTGTTAAAAGATGCCTTAAAGCTTCGAAACACAAGCGCCCCAATGAAATGAATTCCAGATGTGCCTGTTTAGCAATGTGTGCACGCAGTCCAAGTATCTGTCCACTTCGATATTATATGTGGTCTTAGTTTATTTTTCTTAAATGTTTTCATTTATAGTCTTCCGCGTTTATGTATTTGTTTTTATTATTTGTACTTTTTATTATCTATATCCTCAAATATTATAAACTAAATGATAAAAGTGCTAAAACAAATAAATAATATAAAATAATAAAAAATATAATTGCTACAAACACTACACTATACTAATACACAAGGGACATACTACTCTTGATTATCTTGACGCTATTTTTATTGCCAATTGAATCTTTCATAAGGCTATTGCTAAATAATTATAATATTTAGTGCATAAATAGCATTGAGATACGTTTTGAAAAAAATGGCGCCGTGCTCAGGTTTGCTTCGGCTGGCGCCGCTCAATGTTTTCGACTTAATCAGATCTGACCGTTCATTAAATAGGTAAATTTTCAGTTGTAAGTTAGAATCTGGTTAGGTTGTGTCCGTTGAGTGGTCGTGGCAGGCCTGACTGCAGGGCGGGGGGGCCATCCCGGCGCAACCCGCACTAACCAAGAACAGTATTGGCACCGCCTGAGCAGTGTGTTTCGCAGGGGCTGCCGAAAAATCTTCTAAGCATGGAGCTGAGGACAAAGCAAATTCAATCATAACTGCTATGAAGGAGAGAATGAAACAGCGAGAACGAGATAAGCCAGAAATTTTCGAACTTATCAGGTAATTTTCGGAAAGTACAACTACGGCAATTATTATGACAATTTTTTTTTACTATGTACTTATAATTTACTCTTAAAATTGCATAAATATGGCTTTATGGTTTCTTATATCTAAGATTTTTTCCTTAGTGTATTTTCTATTCGGACATAACAATAAACAGGTTTAATAATAAGACTGAATGTATTTACACTACAACATAAATGCATTTTTGTAAAACTTACCATAAAATGCGCTAAAATAACAATTTTTGACCTTTATGTATATGCAACAGACAGGTGTTCAGCATTGAATCAGAGGGACATTCGGCACACATGAGCACCGTGAAGCAGTCCGTCCTAGATGGCACCTCAAAGTGGAGTGCGAAGATCGCCATCACAGGTTCGGAGATGTGTCGTGATCTTTTTTACAGATCTCGTTGCAGATATCCAGATTTCCGGAGGTGCCGATCGGAACATCACCAACACAACACAAACACACTTAATTTACTAGTAATTTTCGTTTCATGTGGCGGCCAGGCGGACTTTTAACGTCGACCCTGACACTCACATAGACAGCCTCGAACAGGCCGAGCAAATCACTATAGAAGGGACTTCGAAATGGTCCTGCAAAATCGCCATTACAGGTTTGCAGTGGTCTTTTGCGGCTCCGAACCGCACGCTCGCAAAATTTGATTCTATTAGAAATGACTTCGCCTATTTTCTCTATACCACTTTTTTGATATGTGTTAAAATTTATTAATAAATTTAAAAATGAATTTATCAGTATTTTGGTACAAATCAAACATTTTAGCAGATATCAAAAACTTCTTTGCAACTTTACTTTACCTTACTTTACTTTACTAACCCAATCCATTCACGGTCGTTAGTGCACCGCCTCAAATCACTTCTATTGACAAAACGTAGCTTTTTACAACCATTACACAAGGAAATTCCACGAATCTAACACTTACAGAAAATTATCTTTTCAACAATTTGTGCACACAAATTCAATTGTTACTATTTGAACAACATATTATATTAACACTGTACACAATATATGATAAGTGCAAACAATAATCCAATAACACCTATTTTAAATGAACACGTGCATGAATATCACGAATTACTATTAATAATTTGTTACTGTCACTCACTTCCAGACCCGACACTGTTATGCGGACAATATATCGATTGGATGGATTCACTCGAAATTATCCAAATTTAAAACCCCTAGTAGACCTGAATAGGTGAATGCATAAAATTAGCGAAGCAAACGCATGCAGGATATAAAACCTGTAAGACGAATATCCTTTTCTCTTCTTCCTTCTGCTATCTCTTCTGAAACTTTCGATTCGTGAAAATTCCACTTTAGATTTCATATCCGTACATAATTTTTAATTCATATTTTGAAATTTACCTTGACCAAGTTTGCATTAGAGTTGCGAATGTAGTCGCTATATTCAAGTTGTTTTAGACTCGAGTTTGGGCCTATACATAGATAAAATTCTGGTAGATTTGAAGCTAGCGTCTTCCTACCCCCATTCCAACATACCACAGGAAACGCGCATTAAGCTACGAATCGTCGAGGTAACGTTACAATTGTGAAAGGTAAGTTAAACTTGCTAGGATCATATTTATAATAAAGGCATATATTATTAAGTATATTGCAAATCATCTCATGATTAATAGTTATGATGACAGACTAAAATAAATGTATTAATTTGTATAAAATTTTGTTGTTTCATGTAAAAGCAATTGCCTATAAAATTGTTTTGCAACGCCAAAAACTAAGCTTGATCATAAGCCAAGTAAAAGAAGTATTTTGAAAAATAGATCATTTTAATTTTAAATTAAGCAAAATAATTGTTATTAAGCAAAATAATTGATATGAAAAGAATTAATAATGTCAACTTATTTATTAAAAACGAGTTTTTCGTATACAGTCATCTGCGCTCAGGGGTTGATAGCTAAAGATAAAAGCGGAACATCCGACCCATATGTAACCGTCCAAGTAAGCAAAGTGAAGAAGAGAACCAGAACAATGCCTCAGGAACTCAATCCAGTCTGGAACGAGAAGTTTTACTTGTAAGTGTTATTTCATCAACTTGTATTTTTTTTATGTCACGCGATATCCCGCACATAGCAGCTTAGGCAGATTGAATCTAGTGCTAAAACACTCCGTTCTCTATTTTCTGCTGAATTCTGGAGGCATTGCATGTTCAGTGGCGAAACTCAATGTCACGCATGGCCTCGACACCAGAACTAAAGAAATGGAAATATTCAATATTTCATTTCCTCAAGTGGGAATTGAACCCATAACCTGTCGCATTTATAGTCACACTTTAATCACCATCACTTGTACATTTTTTCATAATTTCAGATTGAATATTTTGTTTGTTTTAAAATACGCATAACAGTTACTTATTTCTAACATAACAAAAATGTAAAAGCAAAAGTTACAACACGGGAAAGTTTAGAAGTAACAAAATAAAATCCTTCAAAATTGCTTATTTTGTTATAGCGAATGCCACAATTCATCCGATCGGATAAAAGTAAGAGTCTGGGATGAAGACAACGACTTGAAATCGAAACTTCGGCAAAAGTTGACGAGGGAATCGGACGATTTCTTGGGTCAAACAATCATTGAGGTGAATAATAAAAATGCAAATACTTCTAACGGAATTCAAACAATAAATATAATATATTCTAGAATAAAATATTCTATAATAATATATTCTATTATATAATAAAATATTCTATAACCAACACAACTGCTCCCATTTTTAAAGTAATTATTGTTAATTTATGTTCACATACAACATGTTTTTCAACACGCAAGTATTGATTTTCATGATTGTACTTTTTACAATTTGGCCTACTTTTTCTTAGTTGTTATTGTGTCATTTTATACAAAGTCAGCTTATATTTCATTGGTTTTCGATTTAGGTGCGGACACTGTCAGGTGAAATGGACGTATGGTACAATCTGGAGAAGCGGACCGACAAGTCAGCAGTTTCGGGGGCCATCAGGTTGCATATCAATGTTGAAATAAAAGGAGAGGAGAAGGTGGCGCCATATCACGTCCAGGTAAGTGTAGATATTAGAGAAAAAAAATAATTAGACAATGAAACCAAATATTGCCAATTTTATATCAAATAATAGGCACAAATTATATTCACCAAAATAAATCAAATCGTTCTAGCTTGATATTTAAAAGTACATTATAACTACATTGTTATAAAACACGGAATTAAAAATTCCATGAAAAATTTATTTAGATAAAATCTCAACTCGAATACCTGACGTATTCAACACAAAATAAAGTGAAGTTAATCATATTAGTAATCTATAAGTATTATCATTTATAAATCAAGCAAGTACCTATAGTATATAAAAGTAATATAAATAAATAATTTTAAACTTTTTATTACATACTTTTAATTGTTAATTCATTAATTAAATTTCTACTTAACTAAATTAATTTTCATTTTACTGTTAAACCATAATACATTTCTTCCAAGTAGGTATTCGTCCAACCTTTTCACACTCCATATGGGAAATTCAACAGGTTTTTATATATTGGCACCATGCCTCTTGGCCAAAAGCCAACGCCTCGGTAATCATTGCGTTAGTGCAGCAATTACTAACTTAGCCGAATAGCTGGAATACTGAATAAAGTGGACAATAATCCAAACCGCATACGTTAATTCCCTTGGCTTGTGAACATGGTGTGATTTGCGTGTAGACTATGCATATATCATTTTAGGGTTCCGTATCTCAAAAGGTACAAACGCAATTTTTATAGTATCACTTTGTTGTTCGTCTCTCTGTATGTATGGATCATTCTTCTCGAGATCGCGTAGAGGTGTCAAGTTGAAATCCATATCAAGTAGGAGTCTATGGTCCCTTGAAGCATAGAAAAAATCTATGAAAAAAATATATGTTGTATAAAATTCGCCACGTACTCAAAACCTATAAGACAATTCCGGTGGACCTAGAATTTGCAATACAAATTATCGAAAAAATCTGAATAGTCCATCCGATTATAGTCCGATTATAGGTAAACTTATATTTCTAGTTCATTTCAAACAAAATGACAGCATGCGCCCAAAAATTGATGTTTATCAACTTTTATACCTTAACCTTTGACCTACAATTCTGAAATTAGTACGGAAGCTTCAGCGAGTGAGTCTGATTCGCACTTACCCGATTTTTTTATATTGACTCGTCTCTAGCAATTCAGAAGGAAAGATTATAATCTAACGTATAGCTTAGAGGTCAGAGTGCCTGGTCGGTTTCCAGGAGACGCGGGTTCGAGTCTCGCTACGTTAAAATTTTTATACGTTTTCTAAATAAGTATTGTTTTTCTTAAGTGTGGTATAACACTTTAAAAATGTAAAAAAAAGATTATAATCATATGTGTTTCCATTCTCTGCTAGCTCAACGATAGCGCTCTGATATAGGAAAAATGAAAGGAATTTTCTATTAAAATGCGCTACCATGTTACAATAAAAGGAAATTGTCTTATAGACATTGAGAAAATTGGCTATGAGGTATTGTTAGTTAAAATAATACCAATGTTTATATAGCGGCGTCGAGTTCCACCACTCCACTCGCAGTACCTCTAGAATGCGACAAAAAGTAGGGAACGGAAGTGTCTTAATGACAACGTGGTGTTTTAACACTAGGTTCCCAGTTTCCCTCTACCTATCGAGCTAAGTGCAGGTGCAGCGTGAAGCTAAAAAAATCTATGTTTTTTCTCAAATTTATAACAGATTTAAAATAAAAAAATAAAAAATAAAAATATATTTATTTCAGTTTCACATTTTCTTTAACTACATGTGAAGTAATGAGACCAACCTAGTAAGTTACTAGTAAAACACTAGTACTTGTGTAAGGAGGCCTCGCTCTTCCATAACACTTCATACATTTATAGAAATAAATATCACTACAATATTAACTAAAACTATTACAATTTAATACAAAATCTTTGCAGGTATATATATAGGTTTAAACGTAACTAATTTAATCTTAACTAAGAATAGAAGGACGGGCAAAAGATTTGTTTGAGGGTTCATATACGTGCATGAGTGGGTAAGTGGGTG
>JAAIXJ010000051.1:842370-928010 GCA_013403705.1 Heliconius hermathena
AAGTACAATCGTGATCCTTTGGCAGTCAGTTGTTCTGAAACAAAGATTGGAGTATCCAAGGAAGAACGCAGGCCTAGATGCTTAGCACAGAGTTTGTTTTGATGATTAATATTAAAAGTTTTACATAATTTTACGACTTTGTTTCTCAATAACGTAGATGAGGTTTCCACAATAATCGGAGTATTTTGTGCATTTTCTTTTTTGGTACGAACTCTATATATATCACAAATATCAGATGTATTTAGGTTGCAGTGAATGGTGTCAGACAACGATGCTACAATATTAATTAAGTCTTCTTTGGTTTCGTTTGTTTGTTTCGGCACGTTCTTAATTTCAAAATTAGATTTACGATTTTCTCTCTGCATTTCTTCTATTCTATCCTCCAAAATAGTTATATATTTTCTATCTTCTTTTATCTGATTTTCTAAAGAACAAATTTTGTTCTGAAATTCCTCATTTTGCGCAGATAGGAACGCTATGGAACTCTCAATATTTTTGTTAGTTGTTTGTATTTCTTTTAAAATAGCTATGTTTTTCTTAAAATCCTGATTTTGAGATGATAATAAACTAGTAATCATATTTTTTATTTCCTCTTTGAAGGTAGAAAGTCCGCTCGATATTTCGTCATCTCGCTTCCTCTTACTTCTAGTTGAAACAAAGTTAGGAGGGGTGTTATTTAAACCCAGATTATGAATTTCGGTGTCAGACAGTGATTTATTCAAAGCATTTTCCATTTTGAGATACTAGGATTGTATAAGTGCAGTGGAGACTATTAGACAAATGAAGTCAACTGGGCCAATCCAGTTACTTTGATTAGTGATGACCCAATTACGTTCAAGAGGCGTAGACGACCTTCAAGCAGTAGGGCGGATCCAGTCAGCCAGGTGAAAGTAACGGGGCGTGCGTTTACGCAGGTTGGATATTATAAGATGTATTGACTCACGTGGGCGGAGTAGTAAGTACCAGGCGAGCAGGAACAAAGTTGAATCTCAATAACACTCCTTTGAACTTATAATCTCCTATTTTTTTAAGTGAATATATTTAGATGAATTGATTTTATTTATTTATTTATTATTATGTAAATAAAATTAACACGGACTATAGACACGTTTACACCTTACGGTGGTCTGGGGGGAAGAGAAGAGGAGATTTGAGTATCACTTGGACTAAAAGAGTGTTATGAATGGCGCTGTCCGTAATGAAATATAAAAATATTAAACAATTTTATATGGAATTTCTGGAAGGTGATAATGTTCCGCGCCTCCATAATCATAGACGAGGCTGATAACAAAGTTTGATGCGGCAACTTTAGAATAAATGTGGAAAGTTGCAGGAAACCACTAACCACCCCAAACTGCTAGGCGGCTATTTAAGTATAATTTCATCCCCGCATTTAGAGATATTTCAATGCAAGTTTTAAAAATGGCCCTTGTATCGCTTATCTTAGACATAATAATGATACTACGAACCACAGTACCTATGAGTACTTTAAAGTTTTTTTTTTTGCTAAAATAATCCATAGTGGCACATTGGAATAGAATCTGACTCTAAAGGTAGAGATTGTAGATTCGACTCAAAGCAATGGATTATTTTCATTTCTCCGGCGCAAGACAAAATACAGCATTGAGTTTTGTCACTTCCGATTCCGACTGAAACCGATTGGTTTGACATTTTCGTATGGCTTGGCACAGATTGGAAACCTAATATTAGGACATTCCGTTCCCTTTAAGACACCTCCATTTTTCACTTTAGGCCGAATTCTTGAGGCATTACGTGTTAAGTGACGGAACTCAACTGCTCTTTGCTTCGTTACCAAATCGACAAAATGAAAATGTTAAATATTTCATTTCCTCGAGTAGGAATCGATCCCACAACCCGTTGCGCTTATAGTCACACGCTAGTGCCCCTGCGAAGTTCTCTCCCGCCCGCTTATTTCTTTTATTTTATTTTATCATCCATATAAATATAATCCCACATACATATAATTTAACAAATATTTAAATTCTAATTAAACTACACCAAAAGCTTTTGGATGTACTTTTATAATATTCATAAAATCACATTGTTTGTATACGTTAAACTGTCAATTCTTGTAGCAAATATTAAACGAGTGGCTGTAAAGTTCGAGACAGTATGAAGTAGAACTTGTGTAACTTTCACATTTAGCTTTCCTAAAAGCTGTGCTGGATATTTGTATGGAATGTGCTGGAATTTCTCCATCTGCATAAGACTTTATTATGCCCACGGGTGATATGTGTTACGTAAGAGCTTATCGCGTAATACTCCAGTCGAAATAAGTTATTTAAAATGTTTACGATATTTGGCCTTAAAATGAATATTTTAATTAAAATATTAAAATGTTTAATATGTTTTCAAATTTCAATTTTAAATGTCAAATTGCAAGATTATGAAAATTAAAAAGCTATCATGGCACCATTGGGAATTATTTAATCATAAACTTGACTGTTTTGTGTCCAATACTTATTTTTAAAACACATTTTATTTCTTCAAATGAGTGAGCTTAGGTTCCGCTTCACGCTGTATCCTTACCTCCTTGGAGCAGGGAAGGAGAGAGAACTTAGTGCTAAGACACTCCGCTTCCCAATTTCCACTGAATTCTGGAGAAATTGCGTATTAAGTGTCGAAACTCAACACCCCATATTATCCCGACACTGAAATATAGAAATAAAAATATTAGAGCAAATATTTCACTTTCTCGAGTAGGAATCGATCCCACAACCTATCGTATTTGCAGTCATCCGCTTGTACCCATGCGCGACGACTGGCCTCAACAAATATTATTTCATTAATAATATTGAACTGAAATATTTAAATCCACTTAGTACGTACATATATAACAATACCTGTTATTTTCCAAGCAGATAAGATCTTCACAGTATAGAATGTCAATTCAAATTCTACCTTTCTCAGATCCAATTTCACGATAAACGGAAGGGAAACTACGAATCAAGAAAAACGCATAAATAGCCAATACCCGTTCGTTTTCCACTATGCTACTGGGGTTGAGATACGTGCAACTTTTGTGCGCAACATAAGATCTCCATTACTTAGTTCTGCTTGTACTAAAAGCTTTTGTGTAAGTCGCTTTGCCAGTCAGTACTTGGAAGTTCAATTTTTCAACTGTATTTTAGACTGGACAAAGAGGTATCGATTGAGTGGAAGTTTTGCTGTTTTTTTTTTGGATTCTATTTTTGGATTTTTGGGTTAGACGGCGGTGGCGGACCTAAAGGAGTGTTTTCTTATATTCTCATATACCATTTTTTTATATCTGTTATATATATAATAAAAATCACGTAACAATATCTACTATTGTAAATAATATCGGGTAAGAAATTATTATTATACATAACAGTATGCATTTTTACCTCAGTATAAGCTATTTTATTATATACATGGCCTATTTATTGGCTTTTTAAACGAAAAACTAGGAAAAATCTATACATACCTACCTTCCTTATCTATAGATATGCACTCGACGCTCACATCCTCGCTCAAGAAAATCCAATATTATTAAAACTTACACCAACTGGGAGAGTGGGGGCTTTCTTAAGTTTTCCTTCATCTTTTTACGGATTGTTGCTTCGAACATTGCACGAAAAGTCTGGCTCAGTCAAACACGATTAATTTTCTGTCGGCAACTTTTCAATAACCTATTATTCTATTAGGCTTTTGTTTTTTGATTGATTTTGCAACTTATAATTATAAGGGAATGACGCGGTGACATTTAGCGTTTTGTCAATATTTTTTTCCAATATATCTTTCCCGAAAATATATCAAAAACGTTTTAAGCTTTTTACATGTTTACATATATATAACGAATATCGTTTTTCTATTGCGATATTTTTTTAGCTTCACGCTGTATCCCGCTCATAGCAGGATAGGCAGAGGGAATCTGGGAGGGACCCTCGTGTTATTACTTTGAGTTCACAAAGTTAGTATAATCTAATTTTGTGAACTCAAGATATATTAACTCAATATAAAAACAACAACATTAAAAGTTCATAATAATATTTTTTTTTATTAAAAAAATATTATTATGAACTTTTTATTTCCATTACCTCGATGGATAGCATTAAATCGAAAGCCTATAAATACTGTACTACAATCGTGACATTCGTAATTATTTCATGGCATACCAGATAAGAGTCTATTTTGCGAACAACACAAATATTGTAACACTTAATTATTATTTTTTATATTTTTTTTGTTTTTGTATTATATACAGAAATTAAATCAGCTTCACGCTGTATTCCGCACACAGCAGGGTAGGCAGAGGGAATCTAGTGTTAAGACACTCCGTTCCCCACTTATTAAATTTGATTTATTTTTTAAATTTTATTTACTATAATTAAATCATTATCGTTTTAACTCATATAAATATTTTCACATTAAATGTTGTTCATGACCGACAATAATTATCGAAACGCAAAATATCGACAGTTGTGGGTTCAATTACCATTCAGAGGAATATATTATTTTTATTTCTTCGTCCTGGTAACAACTGTTTGGCCTGTTACATGCCGCTGAATTTTCTAACCGCATAGTACGTCATAGGCTAAAATATCATCCAGACCACCTGGATACGTGGCAATCCACTACAGTGCGGTTTCGTAGGAACTTCCTTCCACGCGCCACGGAACTGTGGAATGGCCTACCCGCGGCAGTGTTTCCAGGTCGATATGACATGGGTACCTCCACCTTAAAGGCAGGCAACGCACCTGTAGCTCCTCTGGTGTTGCACGGGGTCGTAGGCGGCGGTAATCACTTACTATCAGGTGACCCGAACGCTTGTTTGACTTGTCCTTTACCATAAAAAAAACTGTAAAACTGAAAAAAAAGTTAAATGTCTTAAACACATTAAAAACTTTGTTAATATTATTATGTTAGTTCAAAATAAACTAAATCTTTAGGTGTTTGAACCTACAAACATCACAACTGAACAACTGAGTCCCACAGGTCATTGCTACATTTAATATTTCTCTCGCATTCGTACGTTATGTAGTATATTACGACGAGTCCGCAAAAATGCAACAGTCCTAGGCATAAAAAAACGCTTAAATTCTAACTGAACTAGATCGAAACGCGTAAAGATAAATCCAACGATAGTATATTGTTTTGAGTGGAGTAAAACAAAGCTGTAGTTTGATTCAACATTATGAAATACCTATTTCTTATATAAATACACAAAGTTTTGTTATATATTCGATATGAAAGATATGAAATAACAAGCAAAAATCCTTTCAAATAGTATTTTATTCAAGTAAATTTTAGCTATAGCAAAATTCAATCGTATGGGACAATAGTTTCACTTATTTAATAAAGAATTCGCCTTACAATATGTAAAGATCTAAATTGTTAAATTTTATTTTAAAAATTTAAAAATAATTTATTATTAAAAAATAATTAAGAAAATCTCTAAAAAATAAACAATCAACCAAAAAAAATTCTGAATTTTCAAACGGCTTAACATTTTTTATTGGACTATGGCTAAGAATATTCTCAATTAAGTCAACTGTCAAGATCCTAAATCGAAATCTGTCTGTTCTGTTTGGGAGCTACTATACCCTAAACAGACATACACACGTACACAAATGTGTCAAACTTATAACACTCCTCTGTTTCAGTCGGGATTTAAAAACGATACGGAAAATATACGTTTACTTTTATATTATGTAACATAATACCAAACTAACCCAAATTCAAACGGCATTTTACATGAGTAACCTTTTAACCCTTTGATCTTCATTACCGATCTGATACTGATATTGATATGGAAACCACTTTATACCACCATGCAACCTAAATCATAAATAAATAATATAAAAATAATGTAATATATAAACACGCACTTGAACTTATACTTACCAAATATTATGTTATACGGATTATTGGTACTAATATTATAAAGCTGAGGCCAGTCTCGACAATGTGATTTTAAACGCGACAGGATGTAGGTTCGATTACCATTTGAGGAAATGAAATATGTGATATTTCATATCTTCGCTCTAGTGTCGAGGCAAAGCGCGGCGTTGAGTTCCACCACTCAATACGCAATGCCTCCGGAGTGTCCCACCACTAAGTCCCTCTGCTTTTTCTTACATGTGCGGGATACAGCGTGACACAATACAAAATATTAGTAAGCTGAAGCATACTCGTATGTATGTTTATTCGAATGCGCTCAGGAACTACTGGTTCGAATTGAAAAAATATTTTTGTGTTGGATGGTTTTTTTATGTAGGAAAGCTGTGGGCTATATTACATGTTAATTATTTTGATGTAATCCACTGTAAATGTGGCCAGACTCAGAGTTACCTCGGGCATTTAGAGATTATGTGTCATACATAACTCCAGCTAGTCATTTTCATTAGAGGGGTCGTAGCATGTAAAATCTTGTATAATTATATGTATATGTACTTACCCCTGTTGTCTTATTAAATATATCACTGATTTTTTTGCTTTTTTTACGTATGAAAAGTAAAAGGTAAAAAATAGTGACGTGTTACTCCATTGTACTTTATTCCATCTAGAAACTTAAGGTTATGCGTGTACCAAGTATAATACATACATACAAATATATTATAATATATAAGGTCACGGCAAAAGTATTTTGCGTATTGTTCATACAAAGGAAAATATATTTTTTAAGTATATTTTTTTATTTATTTATAATATTTATGTATGTGCCGTTTTGATCGATGACTTGTCGGATGGATAGTGCCATGATCCCATTCGTGTAGAAATTTAGAGATTTTTGATTAAAAAAATCTGACAGGTAGTGTTAACAGTGTTCTTTTGACGTCAGCTTTATGCTTCTTAAAGAGTTCTGCAATGACCGAAACAAGTGGAAATCTGATTGATCAACCATCAACATATCCCAGCCAAGCTTTCTAAATTTTTCTGCGTGGCTGTAGATGAGTGCGGTCTGGCGTTGTCATGATGGATACCACACGCTTCCTATTCACCAGCTCCGGCTGGTTTTTCTCAATAGCTTTTTTGAACCTCATCAGTTGCTGACATTAGAGGTCCGAATCGATAGTTTTACCCGGTGACAAAAGCTCATAGTGCACCCTTTCCTATCCCACTATACACACAGCATCTCTTTGTTTCGAGTCCAGCCGGGCTTTGACCGTGGGTCTGTGGGGCTTGTCCATGATGCTTCGACCATGATCTTTTTTGTACATTCTTATCGTAGCCATACCCATTTTTTATCACCCGTAATCAACTGTTTAAGAACTTCATATTTCTACACTAAAATTTCCAGATTTGAAACGCTTGAACCACATTTGAGCTACTCTTATTGATACCGCATTAGGTCCGTTAACCGTACAAATTTTATTCGCGGCGTTCGTCGTATTTTTACCTTTTTTATAATAAAACTTTAAAATGTATCGAATTTCTTCGTCACATACGTTCGTTTTGCTTGCTTGGAAAACAATTGAAAAATGGCGGGAAGTACTTTTTTTTATTTATTGCATCTTCAGAATGTCACATTTAATGGTATTAAAACCAGCCAGTTACATTCAGTACAGCCAAAAAGGTTTGATTACTAATATTATAATACATTCAAAATACGAAAATACTTTTGCCCCGACGTATTATATTTAATGTGGTTTTGTGTACCTCTCACACATTTATTTATCAAGTTTCCTAACTTCTTGAGATTAGATCCAAAAGCCGCCTACTCTTACAAGTTATACTACAATGTAAACAACATTACTAAAGTACAATAGTCTAATCTTGAGAATTGAAAATCCATTACGATTTATAGAAATATTTCATTTTGATGCCACAGTTACGGATGCGAACAAAACTTTTACCGCCCGCGGGATTTGAGTACACAAATATGGGCGATTTTTATTTTATTTACAAGGTAATAAAACTTTTTGCTTTATGCAAAATTCAACCTACATTTTTTTCAGTGGGTATATAATTCTATTTTATAGAAGAGAATTGCTTATTGCCCTATGGGGCTAGGGATTTCATGGGGCTATTTTCTTATTTTAATGCTAAAGTTGTTATTTCAATTTTATTATAATAATGAAAAACTAGGCCAGTCATGGGGCAGCGGCACGAAGTGTGACTGTAAAATCGACTGGTTGTGGGTTCGATCCCTACTTGAGGAGATGAAATATTTACTTAAATTTATATTTCCATTTCTTCGCTCTGGTTTCGAGGCTAAGCGCGGCGTTGAGTTCTGCCACTTAACACGTAATGCCTCCAGAATTCGGCAGAAAGTGGGGAACGGAGTGTCTTAACACTAGGTTCCCTCTGCCTACCCTGCTGTGTGCGAGATACAGCGTGAAGCTGATTTAATGAAAAACTAAACATTTAAAATTTAAGCAAAAAAGATGTCATCGTGGTGCAATGGCACAGCGTATGACTGTAAGCGATATGGTAGTTAGTCGGAGCAGTGAATTATTTTTATTTTTCATACAACATACAAAATCTCGAATTTGTGCGAAAAATTGACAAAGAGTGCCTCGACACTAGTTTTGCATTGCCAACCATGCGCAAGCGTAAACGAAATTAAAAGCTAAAACTGAAAATAATATATGGTATAAAGATTTCTATTCGTAGGAGATAAAACTAAAATTATACTAAAATATTACGGCTACCATCCACTAGGTCAATAGAGTCATTTGTAAAATACCTAACCTAGAAAAAACTAAAGTATATCTTTTTTAAGTTAAGACTCTTCCATCAGTAAATAGGGAAGCGAGATGTTTCCTATGTCGTCCTAATTATATGCAAATGAACTTTAATTGTGTTCACATTATTCGTTTAGGTTTCAACTCAATATATGCTGTAAAAAGTAGGTTAGGTGGATTTTTTCTGAATGACTTAATGTCACTATTCCATCATATTTATTTTTTGTTTTTTTATTAATGTAGACATATATAAAATCTCTAAAAATAAATGAAACCGGTTATAAAACTACTTGTATGTACAAACTTAAAAATCTTAAACAGTCTAAGTTGTAGAAAAAAATATGACTTCATTAATAATTTGACTTATTATTTTTTTCAATTGTTTTTACTTTGAAGTAATTAAAATCAGCTTTAGCTTCAGCTTCACGCTGTATCCCGCACACAACAGGGTAGGCAGAGAGAACCTAGTGTTAAGACCCCACTTTCTGCCGAATTCTGGAGGCATTACGTGTTGAGTGGCAGAACTCAACGCCGCGCTTTGCCTCGACACCAAAGCAAAGAAATGGAAATATAAATTTAAGTAAATATTTCATCTCCTCGAGTGGGGATCGAACCCACAACCAGTCGATTTATAGTCACACTTTATGCCCCTACGCCACGACTGGCCTACAATAAACTAATAAATTAGTAATTAAAATCGAGTTTAAATAATTTAAATATGTTTGTTGTTGTTATAATGACGTATTAGAATAGTTATTTTAATCAGCCTGTTCTTGTCCACAGCAGTATGTATTTAGTTCTCAATATACCCAAATATATATTAATATATAAAAATTACAACGGCTCTTATAACTACTTACAATTTAAAAAAAAATAGAAATATCTAACTTCTCAATATAACTTATAAAAATAAATCATCGTCTTTGTTTGTATATTTTTATATATATATAATTGAGCGCCTCATTTTTGAAATCGGTTAAAAATTAAAATCGGTTAAAAACAAAAAAAATGAGCTTCGCTCCCCACTCGAGAATTAATGAAATATAAATTTAAATTTTTGTGTTCATATCTTCGCTCTGGTGACGGAGCAATGCGCGGCGTTGAGTTCCGCCACTCAACCCGCAATGCTTTCAGAATTGGCCGGAAAGTGGGTAACGGAGTGTCTTAACTCTACAATTAAGACACTAGGTTCTAGGCCTATCCTGCTCTGTCTCGTATACAGCGAGAAGCTGATTTGATTTATATTGAATTACATTATTTTGATAAAAAAAGAGACAACCTTTATAATTTTATATCAAAGCCAGTAAGTACCAACCTTAAAATAATTTAAAGAGACTTTTACTATCAGTATCTATAATTAAAAAAAAGCATACAAAAAGCATAAGCATTTAAAATAACCGCTGTCTTAAAGGTAAGAACTAACGCAATTAAAAAGTTGGTAGCGTGTGATACTCACGACCCCATTACCGTAATTACCGTCTCAGAGAGCTTATTAAGTTCCCCGCGAGAGAATAAACAGAAATAATAAGTTTAATATGGAAAATTATAAAAAAGTTTAATTACTTAATGAAAGCTTGGCTTTTTGTGGTTTTTTTCACTTTGTTACAACTATTATGCGATGTTTTTTTTTATGATTAAAAATGAAAGCGATAAGCCGTTGTAGCGCAGTAGTACAATGTCAGACTGTTGAGGCAATAGTTCGATTCCCACTAGAGGGGATGATTTATTTATTTATTTATTTTTATTAGGGAAACAAATAGAACATAAAATCCACAAAAATTATACATTTTAAAATAATACACAGCCGAATCGAGTTTCCACATAAAAAAACAAGATAAGTGACAATAACATATGATCAAATTAAAATTTATCAGATAAAAACACATAATAAAATATACTATTAAAAACTTTCCATGGGCAGACTCGACCGGATCATTACCACCCCCGGCATTTAAAACCGGCGTTAAGTAGTGGCTTTATGCCACTGCATTTCGCATCAGGTAAAGCCGGGCTCCGGCGCCTAACCCACGTTACAGGCAGGCAACGCACCTGTAGCTCCTCTGGTGTTGCACGGGGTCGTGGGCGGCGGTAATCACTTACCATCAGGTGACCCGAACGCTCGTTTGCCTTGTCTTTTCCATAAAAAAAAAATTACTTATTTTTTTTTATTAAAAATAAATAAAAAATCTAATTTATGTTATAAAAAAATATGTATTTTAATTGCACCACCACCACCTCAATAACCGCAACGTTATTCCTTTTTTCTATGTTCATTTAAAATCTACGTAAAAAGCAATCTGTACTCAAAAACAAATAATAAACGAAAAACATCTTTAATATCAATCCGAATACATTCTCAACAAAACCAACAAACATATTGAAAATTTAATATTTCATTTCCAAAAAATAATTAATGTTTGAAAATGACAACGAGCACAAAGCTCAAGTCCCAAAAAACAAAAGAATGCCAAGTACAATGGACATCACATAACTTTTATAACGTAAAAATAACAGCCAAGTTTCATTTTCACCGAATCCTCATCAACGAGCCAATATTAATTTTAAGAGAAGAATTTTTTAATACTTTTTATTGAAACCGAAGAGAATGTGTTGAATAAATAATAATTGTAATGAGCGAATGCCTTTGGTATTAATGAAATGTTAAATTAAATTCTGTATAATATTTTAAGATTTTTTTATCAATATTTTTCATATATTATGGCTTGCATTGGCACGACATAATGTTTCTTATTTTAATAAAAGTAAATGTGACAAGCGTGTGACTGTAAACTAGACAGGTTTTGGGTTAAATTCCCACTCGAAGAATTGAAATATTTAATATGTTTTTCTCTCTAGTGACGAAGCGAAGCTCGGCCTTGAGTTCCGCCACTCACCACGCAATGTCTCCAAAATTCAGAGGAAGTGTCTTAATGGGAACAGAGTGTCTTAACACTAGGTTTATACGTTCCGTCTGCCTACCCCGCTATAGTACAGGATACAGCGTGAAACTAAAAAATGGCACGTTTTAGCAAAACTTGTAATTTTATTAGCTTCACGTTTTAAAAATTAAAAAACAGTAAATAAAAGTAAATATTTAAATTAATTATTAACTTTCTGTAACGGTACATAGAAAATTACTTAGACGAACCTCGAAGATGACACCCAACATTAAACAAAGAAAACATTGCAAAAATTGCACCGAGGACAAGAATTTAATTATCCCATATAATAGAGAAGGATAATAAAAGGAAATTGGATGGAAAAAAATATGACAATTTTTTTTTTACTTTAAGCATCCACATAAATCTTGGTGAACACGCCGACTGTCAGGGGTTCAGTGAAACATATCTCGACAAAAGAAATTAGGCTTTTTTTACACTTCAAAAATCGCGTTCTCAGCTTTCGCTCGTGTCTGGTGAAGGAAGATGAATGTAACAATCGTGTGACATAAAAACGTAATAAATGACTGACAGCTCATTCTTGTTATATACATCTATCTGTGGCTTAAATTTGGGTACTAATGGATCTTTTTTATTATTATTAAGATTTTATGAGGCTTTATTGAACTCATAATGGTAATTAGGTTCTTTTATTATTTTTATGTGTTTTTTATGCTGTGAGTACATTGAGGCCAGTCGTGGCGCAGCGGCACGAGGTGTGACTGTAAAACCGACTGGTTGTGGGTTCGATGCCCACTCGAGGAGATGAAATATTTACTTAAATTTATATTTCCATTTCTTTGTTCTGGTGTCGAGGCTAAGCGCGGCGTTGAGTTCTGCTATTCAACACGCAGTGTCTCCAGAATTCGGTAGAAAGTGGAGAACGGAGTGTTTTAACACTAGGTTCCCTTTGCCTACCCACGCTGTATCCCGCACACAGCAGTGTGCGGGATACAGCGTGAAGCTGATTTTAACTAAGAAAAAAGAAAAGATTTGTAGTGTAGCCGCTTAAATGCATTAATTATCGTTAATTTCTTCGTGATACCTTCACAATATGTTAATTTCTTTGATGTACCACCACTTGATCTGTCGCCTAACGTCAAACGGAAATGTGAATGCCATTCTCAACTTTACCCGTACTTTAAATACTTTAAACGGCCATCATTTCTATAATTGATGGCATTTACCGCTAGTTTAGCACAGCGTTATCACACAAAACTTTGCAAAATAAAATCGTAGATATCAAGTCTATATTCCTCCACAAATACCTAATCACTAATCAAAATCAAAGAAAATTGAAAACTCTATAAACTTTAACATTTATATTCATTTTACTTTCCCGACAGCCAATATCCTGTGAATATTCCAGGTGTTCCAGATGAGAGTGTGCCTAACTTGTTCGTTCCTGACACTCGATTCCGAGGTGTTGGCAGCGTCCGCTAGGGTGCAAAATTCATAGCACAAAGCCCCTTGAAACGTCACGTTTGCAACGTTTTTGAAGTCGCCTAAATTGCGTGACGTTATTGGCTCGGAGCCATCGTCGGAGTTGACAGCCGCTTGGTTTTATAGTCAATATATTATTGACTGTAGTAGTCAAAAGGCTTCGCCCGCTTTGAATTTATTGTTTTATTATAATCAAGTTTTACAAATATTTACTTGAATTGTAGTCTTTATGTGAAAATGAAACAACATCCATCCTAATAAGCATTCTCGTTTATAATAATAGCGATCTATACGAATCTTCGCCTACTTAAAGTTTTTGTGAAATTATAGATAAAACTCAAGGAAATAAAATATTTATTAAGATTTATATTGTCATTTCTTCGCTCTGGTGTTGAGGCCAAGCGCGGCGTTGAGTTTCGTCACTTAACACGCAATGCCTCCAGAATACGGCGGAAAGAGGGGAACGGAGTGTGTTAACACTACTCCCTCTCTACTCTCTTTCCCTCTGTCTACCCTACTGTGTGTGGGATACAGCGTGAAGCTGATTTATAGATAAAACATTACGTAAATTGTAATCGATGGGTTATTCTGATGTCTGAGTTATGTTCGTGTAAAGTTTCATCCAAATCCGTTCAGTAGTTTTTGTGTAAAAATGGAACAAACATCCAACCTCATAAGCTTTCACATTTATAATATTAGTAGGATCATCAAGAACGAAGCTACAGACTTAAGCTTCCAAAGTGTTGTATGAGATTGAAAATAGCTTTTTGTGAATATACATAGTATATTCAATTACTACGCGCATTAAATTGAAATTTTCAAATACAATAATGGATACTCTTTTTATTACTAATTTATATACATGTATATGTATTCATACAAGTGATAATTTATTTAATGTTAAATCATGAAAAAATATTTAAAAAAAATTGTTTAACTTCACGCCCTATCTCACATATAGCATGATAAAAACAAGTTTTTTTCCCTTGAATCCGAACCCACAACTTTGTTACTTTGAACAGATACTTTGTTACTGTGTCACGACGGTCTATAACACAATATAGTAGTAATATACGAAAAGAGACATTTTAAAGTATCGTCAAATCGCTTTTGTAGCTTAAAATTTTACAATTTTAATATTTATTATTTTACCAGCATTTTTATTATCAAGGAAAATTTTGAGTTAACGGAAGTTAAGCCGAAGTTTTGCAGCAACAATTTTGAATTCTTACTTAATAAAATGTTGCCCTAGGGATACATTTTGTTTGTATCTATATAAAAGAATTATGTTTAATTTTCAATATGAAAATTATATTTCGACTTTATAGTTAAAAAAGCTATAGAAAACAGTTTTGTTGCTTTATTCTATTTCTCGAGATATAATTAGATAATTTTTTACATTTATGAAGTGTTATTCCACACTTCTCCGCCCAGAAATCCCGCTACGTAAATTTTTTTATAGTAGATTTGTATTGTTTTGTATTGTAGATTTTACCAAATATTACTTTACATATTATGAAGCCCGAGCCTGAGGTCGTCGAGGCGCAGGGGCACAAAGTGTGACTGTAAACGCTACTGGCTGTGGATTTGATTCCCGCTCGAGGAAATTAAATATTTATTTAAATTTATATTTCCATTTATTTGCTGTGGTGTCTAGGCTGCGCAAGGCGTTGAATTCCACCACTCAACACGCAATGCCTCTAGAATTCGGGAAAAAATGGAAAACGAAGTGTCTTAATATTAGGTTTCCATTGCCTACTCTGCTGTGTGCGGGATAGAGCGTGAAGCTGATTTTTTATTTGTTTACATGTTATGTGTCGTCGTTCGGTTACCACGAACCTCTACATTATTTTTTTATGCCATATATTTTTTTAATCTACCCATATTTTAAGGGTAGGCCGAGAAAAGCTAATAATATATTTCATTCTTCTCCACAGTCATCATCATTTCGTTCTGGTGGAAAGCATTGCCATATATTTTGTGAAACATTTTATACAATAAAATTGTGTTAACATAAAGTAATGGTAACTGGGTTACATACTTTGACTCAGCCTAAAATATTAATTTCCATAGTCTACTCAAATAAACATAATATTGTGGATTCATTTCTTCGCTTTGGTGTCGATGCAAAGCGCGGCGTTGAGTTCCACCACTACAACGCCTCTAGAATTCGGTGCAAAATGGATAACGGAGTGTCTTAACACTTGGTTCTCTTTGCCTTTCACGCTTTATACGGCATACAATGTGTTTCTTCATCCACACTAACAAAATATTATATCAGGGCAAAGTTGTTACGCAATTTAATAATATATTCAGACAAAACTTCACGCGTATAAAAGTTATCGGAAAAATATTCCATGTCCCCATATGATCTAGATTCTAAGATTGCCTCCTATATATTCGCAACTCGACAAAAATATTTTTGACGTGTCAACGGATTTGCAAAGATTGATCCGGGGATCACAGCGTTCCTAAAGTGTATTCTAGATTTACATTAAATAGACAAGAAACTAAACACATATTTTACTAGGTAAATGGGTGATTCCGTTGAAAAAGGTTAAATTTTATGGAGCAATAAATGGATGAAAGATGAATTTGTAATTCTAATATTAAATTACAAGCAACAAATAATAGAAGTCAGTTGTGGTGAAGGAGCACAAGCGTGTGACTGTAAACTCGACACGTTGTAGGTTCGATTTCCACTTGAGAAAAAGAAATATTTTTTTTAGCTTCACGCTGTATCCCGCACACAGCAGCGTAGGCAGAGGGAACCTAGTGTGAAGACACTTCGTTCCCCACTTTCCGCCAATTTCTGGAGGGATAGCATGTCGAGTGATGTTGAGTGGCGGAACTCAACGCCGCTCTTTCCCCTCGACACCAGAGCGAAGAAATGAAAATGTAAATGTAAATAAATATTTTATCTCCTCGAGTGGGGATCGAACCCACAACCAGTCGATTTACAGGCACACTTTGTACCCCTGCGCCACGACTGGCCTCGAAACATTTAATACTTTCATTTCTTCGCTCTGGTAGAGATAGAGGCAAAACGCCGTGCTGAGTTCCGTAACCCTTCACTCAATGCCAGGAGAATTCGGCGGAAAGTAGGAAAGGGAGTCTCATAACACTAGGCCTATCCTGCTCCATGCGGGATACAGCGTGTAACGATAAAAAAAAACAACTAATAAAAATATATTCCCTTAAGTGAATACACTACTAAATAAACGATAATATATGGAAGATGTATACTTATATGTTAGTATACGACGCTATATTATCTGAGTATCAATTACTTAATGCGATCTCGTCGATTCAGAAACTTTCAATCTTTATATTTCAACTGAAGTAGGTCAATTACGTTTGTTTGATCTCCCCTTATCCTTGAACCGTTTTAACTAGCTCGTGCACTGTTTTTTTTATGTTATTTTTCGGACATGTTAAATCAGGAGTTTTATATGGATTATTTTAAATATAATCTATATAAAACACTTAGCTGGCTGGCTCTTGAGGCCAATCGTGGCGCAGCGGTACGAGGTGTGACTGTAAAACTGATTGGTTGTGGGTTCGATCCCCACTCGAGGAGATGAAATATTTACTTAAATTTATATTTCCATTTCTTCGCTCTGGTGTCGAGGTTAAGCGCGGCGTTGAGTTTTGCCACTCAACACGCAATGCCTCCAGAATTCGGCAGAAAGCGGGGAATCCAGTGGAGTGTCTTAACACTAGGTTCCCTCTGCCTACCCTTCTGTGTGCGGGATACAGCGTTTCACCACTCAATATGCAATGCTTTTAGAGTTCGGCAGAAAATGTGGAACGGAGTGCCTTAACATTGGTTTTCCCTCTCTACCCTGCTGTGTGCGGGATGCAGTGTGAAGCTAAAAAAATAATAATGAATAATTTTTTTTGAGGTCAGTCGTGGCGCAGTGGCACAAAGTGTGACTGTAAACGCCACTAGTTGTGAATTCGATCCCCACTCGAGGAGATGAAATATTTATTCAAATTTATATTTTCATTTCTTCGCTCTGGTGTTGAGGCAAAGCGCGGCGTTGACGTCACTCAACAGGCAATACCTCTAGATTTCGGCGGAAAGTGGGGGGAACAGAGTGTCTTAACACTAAGTTCCCTCGCCTACCCTGCTGTGTGCGGGATACAGCTTGAAACGTAGGATAAACTTTTCTAATTCTCTAAATGGGAATGGGCGGAAAATTAATAGCGACGTGACTTATCGCAAGGTAAAATTTTTAGACCAACCTAGACAGTTTCGCTTAAATTACTAGAATAAAATAAAAACGTCGGCTTTCTTTTATTGATTTCTTTTCTTCTTTCTTTATATATTATATCCGGCGGAAAGTGGAGAACACAGTGTCTTAACATTAAGTTCCCTCCCTCTGCCTACCCTGTTGTGTGGGGGATACAGCGTGAAGCTAATTTATATATTATTGTATTAAATATATTACTGGGTAAAATTGATTAGATGACGACATTGTTTTATATTTGATAAAAATCTATATAATAATTATCGCCTACTATACGTGTCATTCAATGAATGGATCAATTTTATGAATTATAGTTAGTTCGTAAATAATAAATTTAATTTATATAATCCACTAAAAATAAAAGCACTCTGTAAGATTTGTCGCTATGTTTACCATTCAAACATAGAAAATATAAAGAAATTCAAAAGAAAAGATAATAAAAACAATAATTTAAATTAAATTTTAGACACAAGAACCATGTTCAATTATTACATACACTTTAAACCACCCGCAACGTAAATAATATATTTTAAAATACCCCATTCCACCCACTAGGTGGGTCACATTTAAACTAATTTATCTCCCGTTGATTTATAAAGGTTCCGTAATTAAACTGAGGCAAAATATCAGCAGCACTCCTCAGAGGGAATTATACGAATTAAGAGCACGACGGTTACACTGGCCTCTCTAATTGCTTCTTACGGGCTATAGACTACGTTATGCCTACTAAACTACGGTATTTCACTGAATCAAGTAAAAAAGGCCAGATGTGGCTCAGGGGGCCAGTCGTGTGACTATAAACGCGACAGGTTGTGGGTTCAATTCCCAGTCGAGGAAATGAAATGTTTAATGTTTTCGCTTTGACGCTGAGGCAAAACACTAGGTTTTACTCTGCCTACCCTGCCGTGTGCAGGATATAACGTGAAGCTAAAAAAACACGTAAAACTATATAAAGCACGAAGTTGTACTTATGTTTAAAAACTCAGTTTATTTTCTTAAAGTTCAGAAAACTCCAGAAATTGCTTATTGATAAGAATAAATTTGCTTTATATAAAGTCAAATTCAAATAATTTTGTTTAAAGTGAAAAATGAAAATTTTTATTCAAAAGTTACAAGCTTTATTTTTTAAGCGTCACGCTGTATCTCGTCAGCGCTCTCGCTGTAGCAGGAAAGGCAGAGGGAACCTAATGTTAAGACACTCTGTTCCCCATTTTCCGCCAAATTCTGAAGGTTGCGTATCGAGTGGCGGAATTCAACGCCGCTCTGTGCCTTAACACAGAAGTAAAGGAAATGATATATTAAATATTTCAATTTCTCGAGTGTAAATTGAGGCCGGTCGTAGCGCAGCGGCACGAGGTGTGACTGCAAAATCGACTGGTTGTTGGTTCGATCCCCACTCGAGGAGATGAAATATTTACTTAAATTTATATTTCCATTTCTTCGCTCTAGTGTCGAGGTTAAGCGCGGCGTTGAGTTCTGCTCCTCAACACGCAATGCCTCCAGAATTCGGCAGAAAGTGGGGAACGGAGTGTCTTAACACTAGGTTCCCTCTGCCTACCCTGCTGTGTGCGGGATACAGCGTGAAGCTGATTTAATTTGATTTTGATTTTATATTGAACCTACAACCTGATGCATTTTCACTCACACTTTCTGAGCCACGACCGGCCTCTTCACTTCATTTTTTTAACTTCAAATAAAATTGTTTCCAGATTCATACTTACTTATGTATTAGTGCCAATTACACCTATGAAATAAAATGGAGTTTTCTGGGATTCGAATCTTGTACCAGATAATAATGAATCGCCTTTTGTTTATTCTGTCGAATTAATGTACTAGTATGTAAGTGTGTATTAATGTAAGGCCAGTCGTGGCGCAGGGGCACAAAGAGTGACTGTAAAATTGACTGGTTGTGGGCTCGATCCGCACTCGAGGAAATTAAATATTTATTAACATTTATATTTTCATTTCTTCGCTCTGGTGTCGAGGAAAAGCGCGGCGTTGAGTTCCGCCACTCAACACGTAATGCCTCCAGAACTCGGCGGAAAGTGGGGAACGGAGTGTCTTAGCTCTAGGTTCCCTCTGCCTACCCTGCTGTGTGGGTGATACAGCGTGAAGCTGAAAAAAATATGTATTTACCCCCGAGCCGTATGAATGCTGGAGAAAGTGATGTGAAGCAATACTATAACTTACTAGCGCACCACACCGCAAACCGCAATCTGACTGTTCATATTAGTCCTTAGAGACACTTGTTAAGTGATCATTTAGCATTTAATCTATTTTTTATTGATATTTTTAAATACAACATATCGAGAATGAATTGAAAATCCAATTAAAAACACGAATAAAAATATTTCTTAGTATTTTATAATATCTTTTTATACGTTAAACTGAATATAAAAAAATTACATTTATATGGATAATAAAGAAGAAAATTAAAATATTTTAATCTTTTTTTAAATTCTGTTTCTAATCTATTCTATTTTACTACTATTATACGAACCTCAATACAGCTTTCATTCATTGTTAGAGATTAAATATAATCTTAAAGAAATATATTTTTGAAATAATTTCAAATATCTATTGTAAAGTACCTAGAGATAACCTAAAGATCAACACTCCATTGTTATTTTACTTTTAAAAGAGATCCCCACTCTTCATTTTATTATTTTATCAGGTTACAATAGTAAAAATCAAAGTAAAACAGAAATCGTCGTGGCGTAGGGGCATAAGGATGTTACTGAAACGCGACGGTTGTGCATTCAATCTCTACTCGGGGGAATAAATTATTATTAATCAATATGTTCGTTTTTGCACTGGCAAGTCCACACTGGCAGCTACGTGAAGCTAGAAAAAATAGAAATAAGTTAAAATTCGTTACAGTGAACTATGCCTTTAATTTTTTTCTCTATACCAATATAAGATCACGTATTCCTAATATATTTGGAGGCCACGAGCGACGAAATAAATGTATTACATTTATATGTAAAAATACTTTCGACGAAGCGTAATTTTAAGCATATCTCAATTACTGAAAATGGCTGTGGGAAGGTTCCGTTTGATGGAATTTTAAGCTTCACAGTCTCTGAGCTGGCTTTATAAGCTGATGCGTACTGCCTTTGATCAATATAAAAAGAACTTCCTATATTTTGCTTAAATATTTTTTCGTATAATATTCATTTTGTTCACATATTTATTCTTTCAATTTGATGGATTAGGTACCTAATATGTACTTTTGTTGTTTTTGAAACGTTTTATTATGTTAATTTTTTGTTTTTTTTTTTTTTGTTAGGTTCTCGCTGTATCCCGCACACTGCAGGGTAGGCAGAGGGAACCTAGTATTAAGACACACCGTTCCCCACTTTCCAACTCCGTTTCCAACTCAACGCCGCGCTTGTCCTCGACACCAGAGCGAAGAAATGGAAATATAATTTTAAGTAAATATTTCATCTCCTCGAGTGGGGATCGAATCCACAACCAGTCGGTTTTACAGTCACACTTTGTGCCGCTGCGCCACAACCGGCCTCAATTATGTTAATAGGATGTATAAAATATATTATAAGCTATTCTTTTACATCATTCTTATTTATTTTTAGTATTTTCTATTAATGTTTCACTTTTAAATTGATATTTATTTTAATTTTAAAACTATTAAAGTTAGTATTAATATTTTTGTTACTTTCACATACATTTTATTCTAATCTAAAACGCCCTAGATGTAAACAAAAAACGTTAATAAAAACGAAATGTAAAAATTGCGACAGTAAAAATTCTTAACGAATCTCGTATGTAGAGCAATTAAGATACGACGGAAATAGCTGCTAATTTTCTGTTATTTCAGCTTCACGCTGTATTCCGCACACAGCAGGGTAGGCAGAGGGAACCTAGTGTTAAGACACTCCGTTTCCCACTTTCTGCCGAATTCTGGAGGCATTGCGTGTTGAATGGCAGAACTCAACGCCGCGCTTAACATCGACACCAGAGCGAAGAAATGGAAATATAAATTTAAGTAAATATTTCATCTCCTCGAGTGGGGATCGAACCCATAACCAGTCGGTTTTACAGTCACACTTCGTGCTGCTGCACCACGACTGGCCTCAATTTCCGTTTCCGTTATTTCAGTAGAAAAATAATTACAAAAGGGAAAACTCCTTTTAAAACTGTCGCCTACATTATAAATTGACTAAATGTCCTACAATAATTACTGAAGCGTCTTTAAATAGAACAAATTGGTTGCTATTATTAGTTTAGACAGCCAAGTTATAAATTTAGTATAACTCGTTTGTATGAGCAGGAATGTGAGAAGGCTAACTGCTTAGAGGGATATTGTGAATTCGATTCCTGTTTGAGACAAATATTTGTGTATTTTTAACAATTTTTCTGTATACATTTATGTAACGAAAATTCTGTTATTTCCACATCTAAGTAACTTGAAGGAAGCTCATAGCTACAATTTAATATTAAAACGACCTTCCCATGTTTCCCACAGTTTAGTTCTTACCCTACTTAAATGCTATAGTTAAGATAGGATTATTTTACCATCAGGGACTCTATAAGGTCAAATTTCCGTTTATATCAAAATGACTATCAATTTCTATTACATATATCTATTAATTGCTTAACAACTAAATATTAATGAAATCAGATTATAATCAGATTTAAATTAACATAACTAATGTTATTTTAATTAATATGTTAACGAATATATTTTAAGTAATTTAAGCGAGAACGAAAAGCTTTATAATTTATGTTAGTTATTAATGATGTAAATTTTGATATAATAATGGATTTTTATTGTAGTGGCGCACGTGCACAAGCGTGGGACTGTGAACGAGATAGGTTCTGAGTTTGATCCTCACTCGAGGATTTTTTTTTATTTTTTTTTATTTTCTCGCTCTGGTAACGAGGCAAAGCGCGGCTGTAGACAAAGCGAGGCAAAACGAGGCAAAAGGCGCTGTATCCCGCACACAGCATGGTATACAGAGGGAACCTAGTGTTAAGACACTCCGTTTCCCACTTTCCGCCGAGTTCTGGAGACATTCCATCTTGAGTTGCGGAACTCAACGCCGCGCTTTACTTTTGTAAATAAATATTTCATTTTCTCGAGTGGGAATCGAACACACAACCAGTCGATTTTACAGTCACACTTTGTGCCCCTGCGCCACGACTGGCCTCATGTATTTTATGCTAAACAAAATAATGTGAGACATTTTATATTATTTTTACACACAATTATATGAATTTATGTGAACCTCTATGTATAGCGTGCAAGCTGTATTGTCAGTTTGACAAGTTCTAACTGCGCTATAGTGGAGTCCATTATTTATTTAATGTATTAGCGGCCTATTCTCGCTACCACTTTAGTCTAATTCCAACTCGTTTATAATCTTCTTGATTTAGAAATAATATGAAGTAATACTTGAAAATTTTGATAAATCATTAATCACATAATATTTGAGACCAGTCGTGGCACAGGGGCACACAGTGTGACTGTAAAACCGACTGGTTGTGCGTTCGATCCCCACTCGAGGAGATGAAATAGTTAATTAAATTTATATTTCCATATCTTCGCTCTGGTGTCGAGGCAAAGCGTGGCGTTGAGTTCTGCCACTCAACACGAAATGCCTCCAGAATTCGGCAGAAAGTGGGGAACGGAGTGTCTTAGCACTAGGTTCCCTCTGCCTACCCTGCTGTGTGCAGGATACAACGTGAAGCTGATTAAATAAAGTAATCTTTGAACATTTTGAAAAATCATTAATCATATATTTTTTTATTTAAATCACACAAATTCAAATATGAATTGTATATATTTTCAACATATGTCTTTTCCTTAAAATGTCTGTATATATTAGCGATTGTATTAACAATACTAGACACATACACCCATTTTATTTCATACCAATAAATAATGTGAAAGAATATATTGAATTTTTTTATATTGAAAATTGATAATATTCCTAATGAGAATATAACTAGTAGTAGTAGTAGTAGTAGCTTAAAGTTAAGCATGTAAATGCTCTGGTTTCGAGGCAGAGTGGCGTTGAGTTCCGCCACTCAACTTGCAATGCGTCCAGAATTAGATGGACAGTGGAGAACAGAATGTCTTAATACTGGACTCCTTCTGCCTATCCTGCTTTATTCGGGAAACCAAAATAAAAAAATAATTTCAAGTGTAATTGATAACTTTTAAGAACTACATAAGATAAACAATATTAAGGTATAAAATCTATGATTTTTTTTGTTGCCGGAACAATTCTGTAAAAATCATTAATCGAAGTTTTCGTCATTTGTATTTGATAGGAAACAAGCTTTTGTTAATGGTTTTATCATATTTTATTCATAAAGCTATGGTGATTACAAATTTAACGATTTCCAACCAACTAAAATATAACGTATATTATTTATAAATAAATAATTAGAGGCCAGTCGTGGCGCAGGGGTTCAAAATGTGCTTGTAAACGCGACTGGTTGTGGGTTCAATCCCCACTCGAGGAAGTGAGATATTTACGTAAATCTATATTTTTATTTCTTCGCTCTGGTGTTGAGGCAAAGCGCGGCAAATTTGAATTTCTCTATTCAACACGCAATGTCTCCAGAATTCTGCAGAAAGTAGAGAATATATTATTGGACGATAGCAAATTTATTTTACACGATGTTTACGTTTAAAAATCATGACTTTTAGGGTTAAACCGTACCCCAAGGGTAAAACGGGATCCTATTACTAAGACTCTACTATCCGTTCGTCAGTTTGCCTATATGTTCGTATGTCTGTCACCAAGCTGTATCTCATGAACCGTAATTGTTAGACAGTTGAAATTTTCACAGAAAATGTATTTATTGTTGCCGCGAAAACAATAAAAAAATTAAAAATAGAAAAAACAAAAAAAAATATTGGGGGTTTCCATACAACACACTTCGTCGTAACTTATTTTATTACAACTCCTTCAGTTACACCATTAGTAAAAATAGATTTTTATTAAAGCTGCATTGATGTAAAATAAAATATATAACGAAAATCATCCCAATTTTATATAAATAAACAGGATAAAGGAGTGTACGTTCACATTTAGGAATATATTAGAATATATTTATTCACAAAGTGAACAGCATAATATTTTTAACCTAAATGTGACCCATTTGTAAAACGACAGCAACACGGTCTCGTATTCAATAAAACGCCAGTCAGCGAAGTAAAATGGCGGAATTCTTGCCTTATCATCAGTTTACCGCATCGTTAATACTAAGTTTAGTATAAACATGTAAACGAAACTTTTAATTAATCATAGCAGTTGATCCATGGTGAATATTCCATAATAAATTTATGACAATATTCTCACTTCGTTTCTTTACATTTCGTTGCATTGCGTGTTGAGTGGCGGAACTCAACGCCGCGCTTTGTTTTTATTACGAGAGAGGAGAAATTAAAATATTAAATTATTCATTCACCCGAGTGAAAATCGAACAGTTTAGAATTCTGGAATAGGAGAATCGAGTATCCTGCCTATAGGTTATCTATTGATAACTTTTAAGGACTACATAAGATAAACAATATTAAGATACAAAATCTACGATTTTTTTTGTTGTCGGAGCAACAATTATGTCACTTCGTTTCTTTACTTTTCGTTGCATTGCGTGTTGAGTGGCGGAACTCAACGCCGCGCTTTGCTTTATTACGAGAGAGGAGAAACGAAAATAATAAATTATTTATTCACTCGAGGAAAAATCTAACAGTTTAGAATTCTGGAATAGGAGAATGGAGTATTCTGCCTATAGGTTATCTATTCCTAATTTGATATATAATATTTTATGTAAAAAAAAAATATTAAGCTACCTCGGGGCTTAGGCCACTTGTTGACTTGGGTAGGTTTGGCACCTGTTTAAGGAACCATTTTATAATTGTAACTTGTTGTATATAATTGTAACTTGAACCTCTTTAATGTAATTTTAAATGTACCTCTTCAATGTAATAGTACCATAAAAAATATAAGTTTGAGGCCAGTCGTGGCGAAGGTCACAAAGTGTGACTATAAATCGACTGGTTGTGGGTTCGATCCCCACTCGGGGAAATGTAATATTTATTTAAATTTATGTTTCCATTTTACCCTGCTGTGTGTGGTTTTTTTAGAATAGAACTTCAATAATAGTTCTGCGTATTGAGGCTTAGTTTTAAGTCGTCATATAAAAGAAATATAATACTTATATAAAAGATGTTTTAGCAAAAATATACATATAATTGTTGACTTACTCATTTATTTATCCTGCTAAAAATTATTAGAATTCTTAGGACACTTCTACGTCTTCGATGTTATTTTCACGCCGTATATCGCGTAGACAGAAATAACCTAATATCGTATCCTAATAGTCGCCCTGTTTTCGTTTTTTCGTAATATCAAGATTGAGGGAACTCCACGCCGCAGAATATTAAATACTTCATTCCCCCGAATGGAAATCGAACCAGCAACCGTCGCGCTTACTGTCGCACTGTTGTTGCGCCTTAAGCTACGACCTTATAATACTATTATTTGTACAATTCTATCCAGTTAAGCCTCTATAATTTTATTTGCAGTAACTTTTTCATATATTTTTCAATATATCGACAAACATTGAATTCATATGGGAAATCTCATCGCGACGCCAAAAATAAATTGAATTTACTTGCGTTGGCCCCAAATACGTGATATATGTGTGTATGTATGTGTAATATAGTTTATGTTATATTATAAATGCTTAAAGTAATTAAAATCTCGTATTAATGTGTTTTAATATTTTTAATGATATTTTTCAATCTTTATAAAAATAACAATGTTATTTTTATAAATTAACAACAATGTTATTTTTATAAATATAATCTATTGTTTTCTCTCTCAGTTGGTTTTGTTTAATCCGTAATTTATTTTCTTAATTATTTTGAAAGTACAGTACGGTCAACGAGTCATGGCCGATCTGACCTAGTGTATAATGTACCTACACTAGTTTCTCATAGTTTTCGTAAAGACAGTAAATATTAATGTTTTACAAGATTAAGAGATAGATACTATATATAAATTTTGTTGCAATTTTCAATGACTATTTAATATTAGGTAATTCCCCGATAATTAGAGATTTTAAAGATTTTCTTATATAAACAAGTCTTAAAAAAACCAACTACTCTATATCACTCAAACCTACTATTAAATTTAAAAACATCAAAATAATTGGCTTTATTTCTATTAATAAATTAATTAAATGAAAACTGCGACATGTAAATTACCGAGAATATTTGGTAAATTTAATTAAAGACATTTCATTTAGAAACAATGCCAAGAGTTATACGCTCATGTCTAGGATTCCAGTCAAGATACGCGTTACTAAACTTGCTTTAACTGATGTAAATTAATTAACTTTACAAACAAGTGAGAACGGTTTATTTATCACACAGCTTAATTTGTAAGATATAGATAAAAACAATTTAAATTGAATAAAAGTATGTAATTTCAGTTTTCGAACCTATTTAAGATTAAAATTAAATTAAATCAGCTTCACGCTGTATCCCGCACACAGCAGGGTAAATAGAGGGAACCTAGTGTTAAGACACACCGTTATCCACTTTCCGTTGAGTTCTGAAGGCATTGCATGTTGAGTGACGTAACTCAACGTCAAGTGGGGATTGAACACACAATCAGTCGATTTTACAGTCACACTATGTGCCCTTGCGCCAAGACTGGCGTCACCTATTTAACAGTTTTTCATATATCTATTTAAAAAGAAGCAATAATAAAGATGATTTTTTAAACATTTTTTAAAGTGTTATTCCACACTAGTCTGGTCCTGGTCCTGGTCGGTTTCCAGGAGGCACGGGTTCGAGTCCCGCTACATTCAAATTTTTATACGTTTTCTAAATAAGTATTTTTCTAAATAAGTAAGATGATTTTTTTAATTGTTGCGTTTCGTACGAGCAAATTGAGCACAGTTTAAATCACTAATGTAACGGAACATGAAGAATATATGACCAAGGTAGTTTGATTAGAAAAAATATATCAAAATAAATTGCATAAAAATATAATTTTATTTAAAATAAATTAAATTAAATCAGCTTCACGCTGTATCCCGCACACAGCAGGGTAGGCAGAGGGAACCTAGTGTTAAGACACTCCGTTCCCCACTTTCTGCCGAATCAATTCTGGAGGCATTGACACCAGAGCGAAGAAATGGAAATATAAATTTAAGTAAATATTTCATCTCCTCGAATGGGGATCGAACCCACAACCAGTCGGTTTTACAGTCACACCTCGTGCCGCTGCGCCACGACTGGCCTCGACTCGACTCGACTGGCATAATTTTATTTGCTTTGTTATAGTTCCTTTTTTATAATACTGTCAATATAAATAAATACGATTTCAATAATTTTAATTACAATTAATTAATTTATTTAATGAAAAGTATAGTAGTGTTTGGATTGAAACATAATTAAGAGATTGTTGTGACATAATTGTTAATACTCTTATGAATAAAAAAAATAAAAATTAAATCAGCTTTACGCTGTATCCAGTACATAGCAGGGTAGGCAGAGGGAACCTAGTGTTAAGGCACTCAGTTTCCTATTTTCCGCCGAATTCTGGAGGCTTTGCGTGCTGAATGGCGGAAGTCAACGCCGCGCTTGGCCTAGACACCAGAGCACCAGGGACCAGGCAGAGGGAACCTAGTGTTAAGACACTCCGTTCTCGACTTTCCACCAAGTTCTGGAGGTATTGCTTGTTGAGGGGCGGAACTCAACACCGCGCTTTGTCTCGACACCAGAGCGAAGAACATTAAAATATTAATGTTAATAAATATGTCATTTCCTCGAGTAGGGATCGAACCCACAACCAGTCGATTTTCATACACACTGTGCCCCTGCGCCACGACTGGCCTCTTCTTCTATTTTATTCTGATTATTTTCATCAAAATATTCTTTATTTCCGTGTATTTCCTTTGCGGAATTGGCTAAAAATTGATAAATTGGATTCCACTGGCAGTCATCAATGAACGCCGTATTGGCGACTTTTTTGTAAAGCTGAGAGCATTTCTGTCTTGCACAAATCTTTTGTTCCCTATCTTTTTAAAAATAGATTCAATATTATAACATTTTCTTTTCTGTTTAAAGAGATTAAAAATAGATGTGATGTTTCCCAAATTACTTTTTTTTTAGTTTAAAAAAAATATAAGGTAGAAACGGTTCAAACTTCACTCAGAGAAGAGTTGAAAACTAAAAATTCTAAAACAAGAGCTAAAAATCCTTCTCAATAAAAGAAGCATTTTTATTCAGAATAGTCCGTAATAAAATACGTACTTGCTTATTTGGGTATTCCAATACATTATTTTAAGCACCCATGCACTAATATATGTGAAACTTATAGCGACTATTTATCTATGTCAGTAATATTGAACCTTTACTATAAATTCTTCAGATAAATTTTCACAAAAAAAATGATAAGGCTATTAGGACCTATATACAAACTAACAGTATATAAAAATGACTTTAAAATACTGATCTCTTCTTCTTCAGCTTTACGTGGTATCCCGCAAAGCTCCCTAATTTCCGCCGAATTGTGGAGGCATTTGGTTGTTGAGTAGTGGAACTCAACCTCGACAATATAGCGTGAAAGTAAATATACTAAATATGAATTTCCTCGTGTGGTAATCGAACCCACAACCAGTCGCGCTTACAGTCACATGCGTGTGCCCCTGTGCTACTACTGGCCTACACTAATTAACTTAATTATTTTTAGTAATATTAATTTAAATTAAACCTTTTTTTACCAGTACACGTGCCTTCACGAGAACCTGTTCCACTACCTGTGCGAGGAGAACGGTGGTGCTGTAACCCTACCAGCTGCGAGAGGTGACGACGCCTGGAAGATATACTTCAATGAGAACCCTGAGGAAATAGTCGATGAATTCGCCATGAGATACGGCATCGAGGCCATTTATCAGGCTATGACGTGAGTTCTATTTACTTTTTGCTTTAATATGTGTCAAAGTGTATGATTTATGTTTCGCTTTGGAGTGTACTCGTACTATATCTGAAATATTTGGTTTTAAATTTGTTTCTGACAGAAGCATGTGTGTTTCTTTTGTTGGAAGTGTGTGTTTGTAGTTATTTTTATTAGTTTTTAATTGGTTATTTTACATTTTAAATGAAGGACAATATCAAAGAAATTAATTGGTAGTTCATTTTTTTTTATTTGAGCCAGTCATGGTGTCTGTAAGTCGGGTACGCCACCAGACCGAAGAAAATGGAAAAAATATTAGCTTCACGCTGTATCCCGCACACAGCAGGGTACGTAGTGTTAAGACACTCTATTCCCCACTTTCCGCCGAAATCTAGAGGCAATGCCTGCCGTAGTGTGCCGTAACTCAACGCCGCGGTTTGCCTCGACACCAGAGCGAAGAAATGAAAATATATATATTTTTTAAATAAATATTTCATGTCCTCGAGTGGGGATCGAACCCACAACCGGCCGATTTTACAGTCACATTTCATGCTTCTGTGCCACGACTGACATCTATACTGTAAAAATTAAAATTATTTAATATAACCATTCCCCGATTGGAGATCGAACCCATACTTACTCCCACGTACACCACACAGTTAAATCTATTCAAACACAGCCAACAAACCATCCAATGTGAAAATAAAAAGCAACGTTTATTTTTCAGCCATTTCCACTGTCTGTCAACAAAGTATCTGTGTGCGGGAGTACCGGCTGTTATGTCAACTTTACTGGCTAACATCAACGCATACTACGCCCATACTACGGCGTCGTCCGCTGTCTCGGCCTCTGACAGATTTGCTGCTTCTAATTTTGGGGTGAGTAGAATATTTTTTTAGTATTAAAAGTAAATTTTATTATAAGGTTTATCGATTAAAGTTTCCGGTTTTCAGAAATATTTTATTCGTAATAATATACGCGATTGATCCAGTTAGTAAGGTTTTTGTGTTAAATTTGTGATTTTTTTTAATTAAAGATATTACAATTAAGACTGTTTATATTTTGTGTTCTGTTTACAAAACTTTGTGATATTTTATTTGAAGAAATGTAAGTGTGGTAATTTGTTGAATATATTAAAGAGAAGAGGACAAAAAAAGACGTTTATGAATAAAAAATAGATTGTAATTACTGCAATTTAATAAAAATTAAAATTATCAAACGTTAGGCCCTAGGTTTTTTAATTAATAAAAAAAAAATATTCCATTCCACTTTTCAATATAATTAATATCGCGATTGACTCAAAAAAAACCCCATACTAACATCAAGAGAAACACAATACACTATAAAATACGTATCTATAAATTATCTTGTTGACTTTATAGCTGGGAGATTTTATTGTCCACTGATACTGGACGGTAGTAAATAAATGTTATCTCTGTAGGAATTGTTCGCGTTATTTCTTCCTTAACAAAGGCGTATATGTTAAACATATTTTGGAAGTAAAGCAGTTACTTTAATGTATGAAACATATAGTTTATCTTTTGTTAAAAGTGCTTTCTTGAATAAATTACAATTATGCATCTCCACCCTGTATTTCGTACAGAGCAGGCAGAGGAAATCTGGGAATCTAGTGTACACTTCGTTCCCATTTAGACACTTCTGTATTGCAGTTTTCATCGAATTCTGGAAGGATTGGATGTCGAGACGCTTTATCTTATTACCAGTGCGAAGAACTGAAAGTATTTAATATTTCATTCAGTTCAGTCATAGTGCAAGAGAACAAAGTGTGACTGTAAACGTGACAGGTTTCCATTTTTTTCGCTCTGTTGTCGAGATAAAAGCGCGGTGGTGAGTTTTGCCACTCAACACACAATGTTTCCAGAATTCGTCGAAAAAATGGGAACGGAGTGACTCAACACTTGATTCCCTCTGCCTACTCTGCTGTGTACGGGATACAATGTGATGCCAAAAAAAAAAAATCTTCGAGTGGTAATCGAACCTACAACCCCCTGATCCGCGACTGGCCACAAGCACTTATAAATTACAGTTACTTAAACAATATTTGATTAGAAAATTCGTTGTAGTGAAAAAAAAATTAAAAGCAACAAAAATCACAGCCCCTCTACATAGGAACTTGGATAAAATCATAAGATTACAATAACGAGTTGAAATTACCATAAGACAGTGACTCATTACGTAATATATCCAACATTAAAAAGCTGAATTAAGGCAATATTTATCAATTCCGCTACCCCCAAATTCCAGTAATAAATCTGAGTGTTCATTATATTACACGTTAAGGGTAGGTTTTATTACGGGAACGGGTCTTTACGAACCTAACCCTTTGAATATTAATGTAATTTTGTATACTTAGGTACATCACGTGTCTAATTTCTAACGATCTAGATTATTGCACAATAAAATTATAATTTATTCCTGTATTATATACCTGTATTTTAAAATTCTATCTGATTTTAACTGATGAAATTTATTTATGATTTATGTTTTTTTTGCTTATTTTATAATAATGTGATATTATGTTGACATTGTTAGAGTGTGCCTGACTGTGCTGACTGTTGTGGTTTTAAATTCGAATTCATTTATGGGAAGTTTATAGGCAGAATGTGTGTAAAGTACGTAAATTTGCCTAAATTAGAGACCGTCTTCGCACAGAGGTGCCCTTGTGTGACTATAACGCGACGGTTGTGGGTTCGATCCCCACTCCGGAAAATTTATTATTATTAATTAAAATTTTAATTTATTCGCTCTGGTACCAAGGCAAAAGCCCGGCGTTGATTACCGCCACTTAACACGCAATCGAAACTTCGAAAAATTCGAGGTTAAAAAATTTATTAATAATAAGTTCCACTCACTACTCAATACGCAATGCCTTCAGAATAAGGCCATACGTGGAGAGCGGAGTGTCTTAACACTACGCTCCGTCTGAGTATCCTGCTACATGTAGGATACAGTGTGAAGCTTAAAAAAAATCGTCAAAATCTATAATTATAAAGGTACCCACTACAATATTAAATGACTCCAGCCCTACGTTCGTTCCAGGGAATATTAGTTAAGTTAAAAAATATGGTTAAGTTAAAAAATAAAAGGTAAGAAACGGAGTGTCTCAACACTAGGTTGCCGTAACACACCCTGTTATAAGTGGAAAGCTGATTCTGATTACACGTAAATTTACTCATCCTGCCACTATTTACTTATTAAAAATTAAACAACATCAAGTAAATCACAATTTACCAATAAACTTCTCAGCTTACACTCTATAACTGCGAACCACAAATCAGAATCTCAAACTAGTTCACCGTTCAGTACTTGGAGCGGTTCTGTTCTGTTATGCTAAGAAACTAGATTTATACCGTTACCTGAATACGTATTGTGCTACTCCGTAAGTCGGTCCATGTTTGCTGAATATTAACTAGCTTTCAGCATAAATTCTGGCGCATATTCTCCATAGTAATATTCCGTTCTGGACGCTTGATGTATGGAACGTGGGCCCTGGAGTCATTTAATATTGTAGTGGGTACCTTTATAATTGCAGATTTTGACGATTTTTTTTTCAGGTTCTTTACTTATCGACTTATTCAGAAGGCATTGCGTATTGAGTGGCGGAACTAAACGCCGCGCTTTGAGACACCAGAACAGAGAAAATTAAAATAGTAAATATTTCATTTTCTTGAGTAAGAATCGAAACCGTCACAAGCTTGTACCCCTGCGCTACGACTGCCCTCAACTATTTATAAGAGGAAATTTATTAGGTCTAATATTACTAAAATCATAAATAATGTAATTTTTTATTGGATTTTAATGTAACAAAATAGAATTTATTTTTACAGAGTTCTCGTCGATCAATACTTAAATTCTTTTATTACTTGTCAACTGTGAGGCCAGTCGTGGCGCAGTGGCACGAGGTGTGACTGTAAAACCGACTGGTTTTGGGTTCGATCCCCACTCGATGAGATGAAATATTTATTTAAATTTATATTTCCATTTCTTCGCTTTAGTGTCGAGGTTAAGCGCGGCGTTGAGTTCTGCCACTCAACACGCAATGCCTTCAGAATTGCGCAGAAAGTGGGGAACGGAGTGTCCTAACACTAGGTTCCCTCTGCCTACCCTGCTGTGTCCGGGATACAGCATGAAGCTGATCTGATCAGCTTCAGATAGTCTTATAATGTTGATATTTTGATAAAAAATATTTCAGATCACTAAAAATATAACGTAAACCAACAGACAAATGTAAAACTTATATAACATGATATATTTTAATCCTAAATTGTTTTACAGAAAGAAAAGTTTGTTAAGCTACTCGACCAGCTGCACAATTCGCTTCGTATCGACTTATCGATGTATCGCAACAACTTCCCCGCTTCCAGCGCTGAAAAACTTATGGATTTAAAATCAACTGTTGACCTTCTGACTAGCATCACATTCTTCAGGATGAAGGTAATCTATTTATCATACTAAATCTTGATCAATGAGAAGGATGTCATAGACTGTTATATAAAAAAAATATAAGATTCGATATAAGTTATATATATAACCTGTATGGAAAGAGTTTCAATATATCAATTATTAAAAACTAAACTAAAACTAACTTCACACTTTTTCCTAAGCGGGGTAGTCAGAGATAAATAAATAATAAAAAAAAAATTATAATTAATTTAAAAAAATATATAATATTTAATTTATAATAATATTAATATTTAATATATATATTTTATAGTTAAAAAAAATAAGTAAATAATTTTTATTAATTATTAATAAAATATTAAATATCAAAATTTAAGCATCAATCATCATATCAAAATAAATAAATTGTAATATATTAAAATGTAAACGTGAACGAACGAAAAAAAAGAAATTTTATAATTTTAATACATATATGTATCTATAATTTCAGGTCCAAGAGCTTAGTAGTCCACCTCGAGCTAGTACAGTAGTCAAAGACTGTGTCAAGGCCTGCCTTAGATCTACATATCAATTCTTATTTGAAAACTGCTATGAACTGTATAACCGAGAATTTCAGGTAATTATACTGTGATAAGTTAGAACGTTGTGTTTTGCCGACGAAAAATAACTTTTCCCAATTCCATTTATTAAATAATAATATTTTATTTTGTTTTTATTTTTTATGAAGATATTAAAAATTAAATATTGAATTTAATCTTTCATATACAAAGGTCATATGAACAAACAAGTTTAAAGAAACGTTGATATATAGGAGAAAAAAATTTTAGAATGGTTTTTATATATCTATATAAAGATTTTTAACCGTCCGAATTTATGCCATTTTCTAAGCCTACAGTTTAAAATTATAAAAAAATACTATTGGATTTTTAAGTTTCTTTCTTGCATATGCCTGTACTATTCATTTTATTTCTTACACCAGGTGGATCCAAACGAAGCGAAACGTGACCCAGCAGACCACGGTCCTCAATTAGACTCACTAGATTTTTGGCACAAACTGATTGCTCTTATTGTATCCGTTATAGAAGAAGATCGAAACAGTTATGCACCAGTACTGAACCAGTTTCCGCAAGAGTTAAATATTGGACAGGTATGGAATTTGACCTATTTTACTAATCTTTTTTATTTATTTGTGGACTATTTTTCCAGATTTATTTTATTTATTTTTTTAAATGCGATGATTGTGGATTCGATATCCATTCCGATCAATTATTTTTTTATATCTATCCTCCCTGCTAAGTCAAAGTACGGGGTTGACTTCCGCCACTCACAACGCAATGTCTTGAATTCGAGCGGGAGATGTAGAAAGAATTACCTGAGCACTAGGTTCTCTCTACGTATGTATATATGTACTTTAATACACGGTATAACCAGAAATGTAATTTATATATAATATTATTTTGTTTAAAATTATACATTTTCAGGATATGATTTCAGGATATAAATTATTAATTAAGAAAGATAGTAAAAGCTGTATTCAACTATAATTTTTTTACGATTTGTTTCAGTTATCAGCAGCAACGATGTGGTCACTATTCGCCGTGGACATGAAGTACGCCCTCGAGGAACACGAACAGCATCGGCTTTGCAAGTCTTCCGCTTATATGAACTTACACTTTAAGGTATTTCATATTGTATAAATGAAAATTTATATTAAAATTGCTTCTATACAAGATAATTATGATTATATTGTTCACTTTTTGGATTTATTTTTTATTGAGACCAGTCGTGGTGCAGGGGCACAAGTGTGTGACTGTAAATGCGACTGGTAATGGGTTCATTCTCCACTCGAGGAAATAATATATTTATTTAGATGTATATTATCATTACTTCACTCTGGTGTCGAGGATAAATGCGGCGTTGAGTTCCGCCACTCAATACGCAATGCCTCTATAATTCAGTGGAAAATGGAGAACAAAATATCTTAACATTAGGTTTCTAGGTTCCCTCTGCCTACCATGCTATGTGCAGGATACAGCGTGAAGCTAAAAAAAACATAGTATATTAACAAAATATTTGACTTCCCAGGTGAAATGGTTGCACACAAACTACGTAAAAGATGTTCCTCCGTACTGCGGAGCGGTTCCAGAGTACCCGGCGTGGTTCGAGCCTTTCGTGATGCAGTGGCTGAATGAGAATGATGATGTTTCCTTAGAATATCTCAATGGAGCTTTCAATAGAGATAAGAAAGATGGAGTAAGTACTTTGTTTATTTAAATGAGAAAATTAGTATTATAAAAATATATAATATAAAAATATTGTAATGGGGTTTCAATAGTAGAAACATATGTATGAACATATTTACTTATCAAAATTATATGTATAATAACAACAATTTCGTATTGTATTCTGGCCATATAAGCTGTAGGTAATTTTTTTCTTTAAAATGTTTAATGATTTTAAAATATATTTCTAAGTAAAAAATATTAGTTTGTCTGTATAAGTTATTAAAAATAAGGATATTTATATAAAATTACTATCTTTTTTAGTTCCAAAAATCGAGTGAGCATGCTCTCTTCAGTAACTCCGTGGTGGATGTGTTCACTCAGCTCACACAGTGTTTCGACGTAGTATCCAAACTGGAGTGTCCAGATCCGGAAATATGGAAGCGATATATGAAGAGATTCGCCAAAACTATAGTAAAAGTGCTCATAGCGTACGCCGATATAGTTAAAAAAGAGTTCCCGGAACATTTAAAGGAGGAAAGAGTGGTATGTTAATTTGGATACGTTACAGTTTCCAATTAAATTTTCACTTGCCATTAACATAATGGTCGTAAGCTTGATTCCCAAAAGCGAAATTTCCCCGTTCCGGTAAGATATTCTGTTCTGACAGTACTTTTATTCAAACAAGCGATGTCTTGAAATCGGGTGAAAAGTGTAGAGTGGAATGTCTTAATACAAGGATGTAGCCTAATACACTTTTACTAAAATCAAACATACACAAAACTACTTTACTAGAATAAAAATTAAAATCTATATAAAATTTAAAATCTATATACTCTATACATACATATATTCCAATCGGTTCACAAATAAAAACGTTATGTGAATACAAAGAGTTGAATGCAAAAATATTGCTACGAAATATTTTTTTTATTGAATTTACTAAAACTTAGCTGTCAATGAATGGATATTATCTTTAAAAGGATAATGTTTTTGGATCTCAAAAGTAATTGAGATTTTTTTTTATATTTATGATCCACTCACTTATATATTATATTTATGAGCCACTCACTTGTTTGCAATCAATGGGAATTGATTTTTAAATTTTCCCGTAAAAAAGCAATACATTTCCTACTGTGCTATAATAACTTTAGTACAACTTTATATAAATTTAACTATTCATCAACAGGCTTGCATTCTCATGAACAATATCCAGCAGCTTAGAGTTCAATTGGAGAAGATGTTCGAAGCAATGGGCGGTACGAAGTTGGAGCGCGACGCGGCTGACATCTTGAACGATTTGCAGGCGAGCCTCAACAGCACTTTGGATCAGCTGGCTTCTATGTTTGCTAATAGGTATTTTTTGTATTTTAAAATATATAACTGGTGTCTGATAATTTACTGTAGTATTTTCACTAGGGTCCCAGTTTCCCTCTGTTCACGACGGCGGGAAGCTAAAAAAATATCATTACTGGTTACTAAAACATGTTAGTAATAATCCATACCTATATTATAAATTCGAAAGTAACTGTCTGTCTGTCTGTCTTTTACGCAATCAGGGCCAAACCGCTAATTCAATTGTGATAAAATACTCATATAGAGGTACTTGAGGGTCATCGGATGAACATAGGTTACTTTTTTTTCTCATATTTGTAATATTGTCGATATATACTAATATATTAAAATACTTTTTAATTTGACAGGCAATTTATTCTGCCATGTTAATAACAACCGACCGTTGCTAAGCAACGATTTGCAAAGTCTGTTTGTTGTTTTAAGAAAACGTCACCCAAAATGAGCTTGCTTAACGCATACATGGCGTGGGCTGACTCAACCTTATGAGATACATAAAACAATATTTTACAAAAATATTGTGTTTAAATAATGTTTAAAAAAGTCCGCGATAAACATACCATGTTTATCTCTGAAGGTTGAGCAAAAGTAACCATTTTAATTTACTTTATATTTATCGGGTTTTTGTTGTATGTATTTTCTATAATTTGATATTGATCCTTATGAAAATGAATATAATAGTCACTTTTAGCATTTTACCTAGATTGAAATTATAGTTTACTGTATAACATTCTAATAAATAATTAAGGAGATGTCACTGATTCGAAATTATCTAGCCTTCGGGCGGCATAGTATAACCGACGCGAACGGGCAGATGACTTTGACGGTTTTATAAATTTTCATACATTTTCGAACTACTGTTAATTTTTATGTAATTATTTGCTGTTTATAATTAATTTATACTTTTCTTTGGTTCTTCGCTTATTCGAGTAGTAGATTAGTTAGATTTTCATAAATTTCTTGGTGTGGTGTAAGTTGCGGCCCTGCGCGGCATCGGCATAATATTATTTAAGTATTAAGGAGAGAATTGTTGGTTATTTCATCTCGGTTGGATGGTTATCTATACCGTTGTTATACACTTAATAAATTGTAGTTTTAGTTTTTTGGGATTTTATTTGATATTGCTCGCAAAACTTAACATATTTAATGTAGAAAGGACTTTAGTTATTTCATATAGTATCTATATACGCGCGCAATTCAGTATTATGAAAATAACCACATGCACTTGCAAAAACATAGCACAACACATTTAATTTTAATACTTTTAAATATTTATTTTACTTTGATAATGTAGCTGGTTTTGTTTAGTTTTTTTTTATTAATATTTTACTTTGGTTACGTTTACTTATAATATTTTTCATTTAAATTAGTTATATATTTTCAAAAACAATTTCATTAATATATCTAATAAGCATTCGTATAGTTTAAGCGGGTGAAGCCGCGTCCGGGTCCGCTAGTATATAATAATTTTTTTAAGCTGTAATTTTGTACTCTAAGGGCGGAATGAAGGCATAGGCTAAAATATATAAAATCAGCTTCACGCTGTATCCCGCACACAGCAGGGTAGGCAGAGGGAACCTAGTGTTAAGACACTCCGTTTCCCACTTTCTGCCGAATTCTGGAGGCATTGCGTGTTGAGTGGCAGAACTCAACGCCGCGCTTAGCCTCGACACCAGAGCGAAGAAATGGAAATATAAATTTAAGTAAATATTTCATCTCCTCGAGTGGGGATCGAACCCACAACCAGTCGGTTTTACAGTCACACTTCGTGCCGGTGCGCCACGACTGGCTTCAACCTGCCAGGCCTGGCTAACCTATACGCGGGTTAAAATTTTGATACTTTTAAAATAAATACGTTTTCTGTATTATAACCTGAAAACAAAATAACAAATACATTTCATTTCATACATTTCAGCCTGGAAACTCGCATAACAGCGAGTGTGAAAGAGCTAGGGGAGTTGCTGCAGAAGGTGGGCGGCGGCGCGGCGGTGCCGGGCGCGCCGCAGCCGCCCGCGCACCACGAGGCCGACGAGGTGCTAAGGCCTTTGATGGACATATTGGTAAATAATATATTTCTAATTTCTTTACTGGTATAGCTACCAGTACCAGTTTAATTGTAATTTTTATATTGAAAAATGCGTTAGCAACTCAAATAAACAAACATAGAGTCAACTTGCTAGCTGTATGTTAGTATTCTCCGATTCGGAAGTGCTTGCAATAGTCAACTTGAATAAAAGAAGTTAAAAACAATTCAATATTTGTTGTAAATATAACATTTCCACTACACATTATATTTTCAGTAAATTTGAATGATTGATTCATATCACGATATTTTTTTGTTATTCAGAAACTACATAAACACATATATTTTGGGAACGTATACATAGTTTTTTTCTCATCACCACTTTAAATGAAACCACAGTTTTAACTACTTTATAAAAACCTAATACAATTATAGTTATAAAATTAATAAAATTTAATAAATATAATAAAATTATAGTTATAAAATAAAACGCCATTTGTCAAGAACGTGTGACGCACACAGATACACACCTATCAAAGCGATAACACCGCACATGCCTCATTCACGAAATCAAGTTGTAGGTAATGGCGGCGATGTTGAATTGAGTAAAAGAGAACGAGAGATATCCCTTTCTTCTATTATAATATGTTTTTTGAGAACGAAAAGCGGCAGATCCACAATTTTTAGTAATATTTTTGTAGTACCTAGTAGGTGTTTACGTTATTGGTATCTATTTGTAACTGCGTCACAAGTAATACAGTAGGGATAAACAACTTGAAATGAAAAAAAAATCCTACGTCTAAACGTAGAAGTATTATATAAATTTTTTTAGGTATGGGTTTGAAATATTTTACCTTATATGCTGCTCCCTTAAAAGAAGAGTAAACACTTCCACCTGTATAAATAGGATGGTTTTCAAGAGGTATAGATTCAAGTCCCGCCCGTTCTTTTTAATCTTAAGCTAATAATACTATCTAATTTTTTTAAACATTTTTAAAGTGTTATTCCACACTTAGGAAAGAAAAAGAAAAATACTTATTTAGAAAACATATAAAAATTTGAACGTAGCGGGACTCGAACCCGCGCCTCCTGGATGTAATTCTAAAAATACTAAAAATTCTAAAAATACTATCTAATTCTAAAAAAGAAAATTATTGATAACGACAACTGATAATTATTTTAGTGAACACAACCCAATAATAGTTTTATTCTAATTTCTTTATTAATATTTTTTTGTAATAATGTGGCATCACAAATAAATGCTATTTTTGTATTAATTATCTAGGCTAGTATGTACTAGAATATTCTCCTTAAATATCATATTGTATTGAATAATAGATAAAAATACAGTTTTTTTCTTGTGTTTAGATTATAAGCGGCACGAGGTGTGACTGCAAAATCGACTGGTTGTGGGTTCGATCCCCACTCGACGAGATGAAATATTTACTTAAATTTATATTTCCATTTATTCGCTCTGGTGTCGAGGTTAAGCGCGGCGTTGAGTTCTGCCACTCAACACGCAATGTCTCCAGAATTCGGCAGAAAGTGGCGAACGGAGTGTCTTAATACTAGGTTCCCTCTGCCTACCCTGCTGTGTGCGGGATACAGCTTGAAGCTAATTTAATTAAATTTTTCTCCTATTTTCATAGGACGGATCGTTAACAATGTATGCTGAATCTTGTGAGAAGACCGTGTTGAAGAGGCTTTTGAAGGAGCTATGGAAGATTGTCATGAAGATTCTTGAAAAGACTGTAGTACTGCCGCCGATGACGGATAAGACGGTAATTTCAATATCTATACTTCTAAACGTATATAATATTTATTTAGTTTCTTTAAATAAAATTTGCACTAAGATTTTATTACTCTTTTCCTTAATACAACTAGTCCCTAATGTTTCAAGGGTTGTTTTTAAGATATTGCTTAAAGTAATAAGCCCGCCTTAGCCTTAGCTTATTTGTTGTTTTTATTTTACATATACAGAATAAACTTATGGTAACGACCGTCAATATAACGATTTCCTCGATTTAATGATTTTTTTGAAATCTCCTAAAACTGTCCATAAGAAAATATATCTTTATTTTACAAATACATTTATTCAAAACTTCTTTCATAACAAAAAAAATATTTAAATCAGCTTGACGCTGTATCCCGCACACAGCAGGGTAGGCAGAGGGAACCTAATGTTAAGACACTCCATTTCCCACTTTCCGCCGAAATCTGGAGGCGTTGCGTTTTGAGTGGTGGAACTCAACACCGCGCTATACCTCGACACCAGAGCGAAGAAATGAAAATATAAATGTAAATAAATATTTCATCTCCTCGAGTGGGAATCGAACCCACAACCAGTCGATTTGCAGGCACACTTTGTGCCCCTGCGCCACGATTAGCCTCAATATCGTATTAATAGACACGAATATATAAAGATTTAAAGAAATTACCTAATGTTTTATATAGTGTGCCATCATATGAAGCCATCGTGACGCAGTGGAATGATGTCTGACTGTAAATATGATGGCTGTAGGTTCAATTTCCACTCGCTGTTTTAGTTAAATTATTTTCATTTCCACATCACTATGGCAGACAAAGCACGGAGTTGGGTTCTACCATATAACACTGAAAATTAAGGTGCTTGGGGAACGGAGTGTCTTACTCTTAACAATAGTTCTTTTTTTTCAGCTTCACACTGTATCCCGTATAGTAAGGTAGACAGAGGGAGTAATTAGTGTTAAGACGCTCCACTCTCCGCTTTCCGCTTTTGGAGGATTTTGTGTAGAGAGGCAGAATTCAATGCTGCGCTTTTCCTTGTCACCAGAGCGAATGAAAGTAATAAATATTTCATTTCCTCGAGTGAAAATCGGACCCTTGCCGCATTTTTAGTAACACACTAGTGTCACTCAACTACAATAGTACTGAGCTAAACAAAATAAATTAATAATAATAATAATCAAAACTCTTGTCCTCATTTCAGATGATGTTAAAGAATCTCACGAACAATGCTAAGAATTTGGCCGCGAACGCAAAGATCGAGGACATGACGCAGCTGTTCAAGAGCACGGTCGGTAAACAGGATGTCAAGCATGCACTCTCCGGTGTCATGGATATTTCGAAAGAGGTGAGTCACTACAGAGAAATTTCCTCCCAAAGCTTATTAGAAACTAAATTATTTATAGCCATTTATTTATTCACAATACTCTCCTTGGAATGATACCAATCTGTGGACGTCAGTGTCAATAAATTATAAACAATAATCGAATCGCATCCAAATTCCTGTTAAACACGCTGTATATGTTTCAAAGTTCTCTTTATGAACGAAATATGAGTTTTAAAAAACTGCTGTTATAAATATTATATGTAAGTGTATAGTTATTTCAATATTTAAGAAATAATAAAAATTTTATAAAGAAGTTATTAATATTTAAAAACGAATGGAGTCAATTGTAATAATATGTAACGGGTACTAATCCAGAAACATTGCTGAAAATGCGTCTACGAAGTAATTTTTTTTCGTTTGTCCTAAATGACTAAATATTGATATTGAAATGATTATAATTTATTACTTAAATCGTTTTAATATTGTTTTAATGTTCAAGGACATATTCTCTTTTGAATTAGTCAATTAAATATATAATGTTTTTTTTTACAGCATTTGTCAGCTGAGAAGAGTTTAACACCGAAGCAATGTGCAGTGTTAGACGCTGCTCTGGATACCATCAAGTTATACTTCCACGCGGGTGGCAATGGCCTTAAAAAGACATTTTTGGAAAAGAGTCCGGAACTTCAGTCCCTTCGATACGCCCTCAGCTTGTACACACAGACAACTGACACGTTGATAAGGACGTTTGTTACCAGTCAGCAGAATCAAGGTAATGTTTTTTTTTTCAAATCGAAAATCAAATGCCTTGTATTGTTTATATTGGCATTTTTAACGTACATTTTTTTTCATTTTTTTATTCATAAATGAATTATTACTATTAGATATTAATATATTATAAAGAAAATGTAGTTAACGATTATAAAATCTCCTCCTTTTCGAAGAAGAAATCGGCTTGAAAAGCTTCCCGCTTTTTCCCATATGACAGGGTAGCACTCAACCTAGTGTTGAGGAACTTATTATCTACTTAACGCACAATATTCTATGGGGTACACAATCATTATAGTCCAAGGGCGTTTGGGCACTTTTTGTCACAAAAAGTATAATATGTATGAACATAACAAGTATGAACCCAAACATTTAGTCTTTTGTCACATAATACGAAAAAGTACTTTTAATTATTCAGAAGTAAAATCATACAGTATTCATGTGTTAACATTCTGCAGATGCAGCGGTTGCGGAGGAAGGCAGTGTGGGTGAAGTATCTCTTCAAGTGGACCTGTTCACGCATCCAGGCACCGGCGAACATAAAATCACTGTCAAAGGTAAATTTAATTATCTATAAATAAAAAACTACAACTTTTATAAGGATAGATTTATATATAAATACAAATATTTATAATACAATATCTATTTAGAAAAAATAATTCCATTCTTACAAAAACTATATTATTGTATAGATGTAATATATATATTTTTTTATTATTATACTATACTACTATATTATACTACTATACTACTATATTTTACTACTATACTATACTATATATAGAAAAAAAATATAGAAATAGATCCTTTCTATATTTCTCCAAATTTATTTTAAAGAGTAATTAGTTATAATACGAGTATACAGATTATTCTATAAAACATATTTTCTCTTTTAAGATTAAGAGAATAAACTCTACATTTACTTTTCCAGTGGTAGCAGCCAACGACCTGAAGTGGGTGATCGCCAGCGGCATGTTCCGTCCCTTCATCGAAGTGAACCTCATCGGGCCTCATCTCGCCGATAAGAAGAGGAAGTTTGCTACAAAATCAAAGAGTAACAACTGGAGTCCTAAATTCNCTATACTATATATAGAAAAAAAAATATAAAAATAGATCTTCCTCTATATTTTTCCAAATTTATTTTACAATTTTTTTAAAGAGTAATTAGTTATAATACGAGTATACAGATTATTCTATAAAACATATTTTCTCTTTTAAGATTAAGAGAATAAACTCTACATTTACTTTTCCAGTGGTAGCAGCCAACGACCTGAAGTGGGTGATCGCCAGCGGCATGTTCCGTCCCTTCATCGAAGTGAACCTCATCGGGCCTCATCTCGCCGATAAGAAGAGGAAGTTTGCTACAAAATCAAAGAGTAACAACTGGAGTCCTAAATTCAATGAAACTTTTCACTTGTAAGTTAATATGCAATTGATTATTTGGGTTTTAAATGTATTAGAAGTTTGATCGATAACTTTTTTGTATTGGGAGTGGGTTAAGTAAAAAAAAATCGATTATATTTCAATATTTTTTAGCTACACAGCAGCAGCACACTAGGGTAGGCAGAGGGAACCTAGTATCAAGTTACTCCGTTCCTCATTTTCCTCCGGATTCTGGTGGCATTGCGTGTTTAGTGGCGGAAATCAACGCCGCACTTTGCCCCGAGACCAGTGCGAAGAAATGAAAATATTAAATATTTCATTTCCTTGAGTGGGGATTGGGCCTACAACTTGTTGCGTTTACATTTGTGCCTCAAATTTGATATTTTTCCCTAATTTTCCATTACAGTTTATTTATTTATTTATTATTTATATTTAGTAAAAGTTGTCTAATCTAGCAATATTTATATAATTTGTACATCTCCAGCATGGTGAGCGCGACGGAGCAACTGGAGTTATTCGAGTTGCACGTGTGCGTGCGGGACTACTGTTTCGCCCGCGAGGACCGCCTCGTTGGTGTCGCTGTCATGCGCCTCGCTGATATTGCTGAACAGGTATTTTTCTTATTTAGTAGATTTATATCTTTTATCTTCTTAGTGCAATATTTCAAAAGGTTTCTATTTATGTAGAAAATTCGATACCTCTAGAATGTTGATTTATGTTCATATTTTTATTATACAATTCTTTTAATATTTTTTTACTCATGTTTTGTAAAGTTTTATTTCAAATTTTCTAAAAAAATATATAATATATTTTTTAAATGATAACATATTGATTTAATAATATTAATTTAAGGGATCATGCGCGTGCTGGCTTCCTCTGGGCACTCGCGTCAAGATGGACGAAACTGGTTGGACGATACTAAGAATTCTGTCCCAAAGGCACAGCGACGAAGTTGCGAGAGAATTCGTCAAGCTCAAATCAGAAATGCGAGCGGAAGCACCAACTGGTAGCCAAGGACCGTCGTGAGAACCATAAACAATAACCGAGTGACAGTACCAATCCTTGTGGATCTTCCAAACTTTACGACTGGGATAAACCGGTTGTGATTATAATCATAGTAAATACAAAGCGTTCAGTATATTTGAACGAACATACAGATAAACACACAGATACAACTGCGCTCCGGCGGTTACCGGTCAGTGCTCGTTTACGTTTATACATTCTCGAGAGAGATCGTTTTGTAAATAAATTTACGATGTTAAGTTACGCGGATAGTAGAATATTGAATATTTTGCACAAATTCGAATCATTAGCCCTTATAAAAGACTGACCGTAGGCGGCCGGGCGCTAGTCCGCCGATGTTTAGGGTTTCAGCAAAATATCGTTTGAATAGTTTCGATGTTAAATGAAATCTATTTAAATGTCCTCCATGGGACCTTTCGTTGAGCACAAAAGTTTATCTTTATAGGCGCAATCAAAAATATCAAAATTAAAACGATTGTATATACATATGTACGTATCTCAATCAAAAACGCTTTGGCCGGTCTCCTGGAGGATCTCACAAAAATTTTGCTGAACTCCTGAAACTGTGTGTGGACATCACACACGATTTACGTATTAATTCTACTTGTATGGACCAAACTGTCGTTAAAACAGACACATTACCCTATTTCCTTAACCTCTAATATTAAAATCAACATTATTTATCTATTCAATCATCTTATCGTTATACGTGTACAGTAAATAATTATAATATGGCCTTATGTAAATGATTTCCCTCGTTTGTTGGTAATGTATACATAATATAATAATGCTTCTGTCGAGGAACATGTAAAAGTATTAACGTTATATGAGTGTTGATATGTGATGCGAGTTTTGTTTCTGTTGTTAGAGCTCGATTTAAAGCACGTTTAGGAGATGGGTGTTCTAAAATTGGATAAATATAGATAGTATGATTTAACATAAATTGTACGGTCTCATCAATTGTTTATATATATAAAAAAAATCTCGTTTATGTCCCGTTTTAAGTGATCCGCGATGTGATCCATATTGTATATAGAAATCGAGTGTTTATCACCTCTTCGCTATTACTTTACGCTTGACCTGTTTAAACATGTTGTCTATTTCCTGTCTTTTGTATATTATTGAAAATTGTGATATTGTTATAAATACATCGTAACTGTGGATATTTATGTGGACTTGCTTTATAAAGTTCACTATATATGTTACTAACTGTTAAAGCTTATTATATGTTTGTCGCCGGCGGCGATTCTGTATCCGTTCTTGATTCACTTTCTATATTATTATTATTATTATTATTAATATTGTTCGTAAAATCCTTTAATATTAAAAAAAAACTAATGTTAGACATTCAGTGCTCAAATATTTTTTCGTTCGTTGAAACGTTAGTATCGTGTTATAATATGTACTCGTTTGAGATGGCAAAACATTATTAATAAAGGTTATCCATACAACGTCGAGGTTAGCAAAATACACTGTGTGGTTAAAACACAAAAACAAATTGTGTTTTCAATGATTCACCGATGCATATGCAAAAGCTCTTTCTCATTCTTTCCATATTAAATCTGTTTGTTTCAACAGTACGTATTAACATTGTTCGCGGCCGCTATTTTTATTTAGAATCAATATTTTTCGTAGAATCGTGTTGTTTTAGTTGTCGGTTGGCATTGAAAACACAATCAGGAAGCACATCACTTAACAAACACGGGAGTTAGATTTTCTATATATTATTAGTATTTATCATGGATTACATATCTGTAGATAGAATGTGGTTTGTCTAGTCCAAATCTCAATAATATATTTAAAGATAATATATTTACTCGTCTTATTAACTAATTGATATCGGTTCTTGGGTGATTTTAGTGGTTTCAATCGACAGAATCTATTTGTAGTTTCATTGTCGAATTATTGTTTTTTTTTTATTATATAATATCGAAGCACACATAATACAATCGAGTTAAATATTATATTATAATAAATATAAACATTTATCGTTTCACCGCTGTAAAAGATATATTCTTCTCGTGTGCTTTTTTACTAGAAATTGTTTAGGGCAATTGTTTTAGAAAAATATACCTAATGAATGGATAGAATTGATGTCAGGTTAATAATGTATCCAATGTTTATCCTATCACCTTTACAAGTCGATGTTTGTTTAGTGACATTTTTATTTTGAAACTTTACTTACTATATATAGCTACCGTGATTCGTGTTTTAATAAATTTTGTCGCTTCAACTAAATATCGGAACAAAATACATAATATAATAGTAAATTACTTTTATAACTAAATTGTTTTTATTAGGTCCTAACGTCCATTACATTGACTGTACGAGCCATGGGATCGTCTATCTGCATAAACCTCTCAAAATTTTTCAAAATGACTTATTTTTTCATTTTTTTTTAATATTTAAATATTTGTTTTATTACACTCCAGTTTATGAAGATATTGCGATCGAGCTAGAAATAAAGAAAAGCGCACAGCAATCCATTACTATTTTATTACATAGACTTCATTAACACATTAAAAAAACCCTTTACCATTTGACAATACTTGGTAAATATAATTTTTAAGTGTAAAATGTGATGTGACATCAACATCGTTATAAGACGTTTACGCTCCAATTCTAGTATTAAAATCACTAACATTGCATATATCTTTGTATAAATGCATATATGTAAATGTTACATGTTTAAACACATTATTGAATTTAGAATTTTTATGAAAAAAAATAAATAAATATCCGTATTTCAAATATAACATGGTGTTTTTATTTTGTATGTGTGTATGTATTATATTATGATATGAGGTATTTATCTACTAAAGGTAACTGATTTTTAAAGATGGTGACTTTTCATTAAGATTAATTATTTACTAAACTCATAATATTTGTAACGCATTTCGTTTCTATCCAAAGCAAGTATTGCCATCATCTTCCATCCAAATAAAACTTCATTTTTTGATTTTCATACAATTGTAATCAAATAGAGGGTCAACAATGGAAGGCTTGCCCACAGTGACCCCTTCCAGCCCTACGACGGCTGTAAGGCGTGAGCGCACTAATAGGGCGTCCCTCCAAGACGACGCTCACCAGTGCGTCTCCGCTGGTGTGTCAAGTGGCGACAAGTGCAGCGATGGAGACTGTCACCCAACACGCCATGTCGGGAACGGCGGAAGCTACAAATAGCTGTGTGGAACGTAACAAAGGTTCTGATTTTTTAAAACGATGAAGAAAGGACGGAATGCAAAATCAATGTAAATGGTAAGATATTAGAACAAGTGAATGAAGTGGTATATTTGGGAAGTATGGCAGTACAGATGGAAGATACGAGATAGATAGATGTGAAAAGGCGTATTGCTGCCGGGAACAGGGTTAACGGAGCCTTAGCTGCATTGATGAGACGGCGAAACGTCAGCACAGCTGCGCGTTTGGCCGTACACAATGCAGTTTTGGTACCGACTCTGTTATACGGCAGCGAAACGTGGGTATTACAGAAGAAGAATGAATGAAAGATGAATGCTGTGGAGATGCGATCTGTTCGTAGGATATCCGGAGTCAGCTTAGCTGGTCGAATCCGCAATGAAGAGATACACAGAATGTCAGGTACCAGTGAGGATATCACGGTGAGAATGAAGAAGAACGTACTCAGCTGGTTTAGGCACGTCGGGTTGGGAATGAGTGATGAAAGAATGGCAAAAAAGATTTATGACAGAAAAGTGAGCGGTAAGGGAAGCACTCGGTTGACCTCCGAAAATGCAGTATCAACGATGCTGAAGGAAGGTCACGTAAAAAGCATGAAGACCCCCCGGAGGACATGTATGAAGAAGTTGATGACAGTGAACGAGGCGGAAGAGGTAAACACAGACCGTAGCGTTTGACGCTCTGTTCTCTCTGACTACCTCTACTAGCGTGAAGCTAGTTTAATTTAGTTTATAATCGTATTAAAGTACTTATTAGTTTCAATATGATATAAATATCATTGTATATATTTTAAATGACCACAAACCTTCTATTGTTTTTTTTGCTTTCTATTTATAGTACTTTGCAAGTTTAAAAAGGTATTCAAAATTGTTGTGGAAAGATGTGTTGATGCTGGTCACAAGTTCAATATGATGATTTTTGCACTGCTGATACGGTAAAACTTCAGGATATAGGTATTCCTATTTATTCAAATTTGTGACAATTTTACAGAAGTAGAATTAAAGAAAGATGAATGCTGTAGAGACGCAATCGTTACTTCAAATATGTTTTGCTTCAATGTGTGGCTTGATGGCATTCGATTTATAATTGTGGTTTGATCTCCAATTTATTTTAATATTTATTATATTATACATTTTAATATTTTATAAACCTATAGAAGTAAGGTTATTAATTTTTGATTAGATTGAATGTAAACAAAGTTTCGTAACCGCGTCACGGTTGAATGTCTAATGATATAGGAGATAGAATTCGGTGTATAATTGAGTTCATCTATTAAAATTAGTATTTTAAACTTCCAATTCATTTTACTATTTTATTTCCGTCTTATTCCGTCTATTTTCCAATTTTTAAATTATATCCATCCTACTTACATTACATAACCTTTAATGAACTACAATACTTGTAACATTAATTGATATTGTACATGTACATTATCACAGCAAACACGAGGAAATATTTAAATTAACTCTATAGATCACCATATAAAGAGATTATCTTTCTTCAAAGGTTTCGTAATTTAAACCAGTAGCTGCTCAGCTATAAATGCATTTGTAACTTATACGAAGTTCCGTTTAATCTTATTAGTTTTGAGATTTTAATACATTAAAATATATAATGTCAATCGTAAGATATTTTTATAGCTTCACGCTGTATTCCGCACATAGCAGAGTGAGTAGAAGGAACCTGGGTACTTAGAGTTAAAACACTCCGTTCCACATTACAACATTTTTCTTCCCCACTTTCTCGAATTCTTGACGCATTGCGTGTTGGATGTTTAAACTCAACGCCGCGCTTTGCCTCGTTACCAGAGAACAGAAATTAAAATACTAAATATTCCATTTTCTCCAATATTCCAAGTTAGTTTGGAATCTAACCCACAACCGTCGCGCTTATAGTTGCACGCTTGCGCCCCTACACAAGTGGTCTGTTGAAGCCCAAGTGAAAGGTAAGCATGGGAAGACTGTACTGGTTTCTAATTAATTTTTACTGTGATTGTATTGCTTTTCATCTGAAATTGTTTTTTTGTCTCTAGCCTATATATAATATCTTGTGCCGTGTGATCCCGGCCTAGAATAGGATCATTCTGGTACTGGTGGTGTCGTAAGAGGCGACTAAATTACGTGTGGTAGAGTCACGTCGCCAGCAATGGCAACACGCATGGGCAGACTCGACCGGATCATTACCACCCCCGGCATTTAAAACCGGCGTGAAGTAGTGGCTTTATGCCACTGCGTTTCGCATCAGGTAATGCCGGGCTCCGGCGCCCAACCCACCTTACAGGCAGGCAACGCACCTGTAGCTCCTCTGGTGTTGCACGGAGTCGTGGGCGGTGGTGATCACTTACCATCAGGTGACCCGCACGCTCGTTTGCCTTGTCTTTTCCATAAAAAAAAAAACATTTTGGTAAAATGATGTTTTTACAATACGTTTGTTTAGAGAATTTTGTTATAATATTTTAATAAATGCATTTTCAAGCAATTTCATTATCACTTACTGGCTCCGTTCAAATGTATTGTTTCTAAAATAACATAATATATTCAAAATCCATCTAAATTTAACCCAAAACGACTATCACAGGTACAAATACACCACGCTCACAAAATTATTCATCACAATCAAAATCAGCTTCACGCTGTATCCCGCACACAGCAGGGTAGGCAGAGGGAACCTCGTGTTAAGACACTCGGTTCCCAACTTTCTGCCGAATTCTGGAGGCATTGCGTGCTGAGTGGCGGAACTCAACGCCGCGCCTAGCCTCGACACCAGAGCGAAGAAATGAAAATATAAATGTACATAAATACTTTACTTCCTCGAGTGGGGATCGAACCCACAACCAGTCGATTTTACAGTCACACTTTGTGCCTTCTGCGCCGGCCTCACAATAACTAGTAAATTCATTGAATTCACAAAATAAAGTTTCAAGGAACACAGCTGATATGCTATTTGGGTTTCGTTGGAACGTAGACACTCCTACATATACTGGCACGTGACGTCACGGGCACTGGGCAAGTATTTAAACACGTCACCCATTCATAAACCAGAGACTCACTGCAAGACTGACCATCGCGCGATACAGACGGCTAGTGCTATTTATGTACATACATACATACGTAATACATTTATTCAATAGTATTTGCTAGTGTTGTGCAAAATGAGCGGAAATTTCCTCACTATTCCTGACTCGGATGGTATGAGACGTTCTCGGGTAAGGCTTCTTTATATAATACTTGTTGTAACTTGTTACAGTGTGAAATGTTTGTTTACATCTTGTTGTTTCAGCTAGACTTATGTGTGTTAGAATTTTAGCTTGAGATAGATTTTTTTTTAGCGTCACGCTGTATCTCGCACACAGCTGGATAGGCGGAGGGAACCTAGTGTTAAGACTTTTTGTTCCCCATTTACCTCCAAATTTTGGAGGCATTGCGTATTAGGTGGGGGAACTCAATGCCGCAGTTTGCCTTGATACTAGAGCGATGAAATTAAATATTAAATAGCGAATTCATTAGAATGTAAAATGTTAATTGTACCTTTTTAAATTTAAATTTTTCATTCTTTCATTCACCATACTAAAATCGCAATACGTTTTGTTTATACAACTAACCTTGTAAAAGAAACAAGATGACAGCTGTTTTGTATGGAGGATAGAGTCCATACAAAAATATTTTTATATTTTATTTCAAATTGTAAATCATGTTATTTCCTTTTTGAGTATCAAAAAAATGTTACGATTTTTTGTATTGTTTTGCTTTTACTTTTACTTTACCTTTTGCTTATGAATAACCACTTTCCTTAGAAACCTTTCTCCAGTTGGAGTGGAATTAGAATAAATATCAGTGAGTTAATACTTTAATATGATTGAATGTACGGTATTTTTTATTTAATAAATTTGGTTTAGCCGAGTACTGGTAAGAAAGAAATCTTTGAGAGCACAATATTTTTATTTTTCTTTGTCAGAAAATATTTCTTTAATCTTTTGGTTTCTAACATTTTTCACATAATTCTCAACATTCCACACAATTTTTAAAACATTGTGTGTTCAGTTCTGGAACTCGACGCCACGCTGTCTTTTTGCCAGAATGAAGAAATAAAATAGGGCATTCTTGAAAGCGGGAATCGAACCTATTACAGTTTGCAATCAAATATATTAACATGAAAAAAAATCATTATAAAATTACATTATAAAAGGCAAAAATATTAAGAATACTTTATATAAAAATAACTCTTAAACGTTTGTCCAAAATACTAAATCTATCAACACTTATATGTTTGGGCTATATTTAGTTGTTTATTCTAAACAACTTGCGAGCCATATATTATTGAAAAACAAAAACAAACGTCAGATATTATTTATACTATTTATTTACTACAGTGCCGTAGGAGCACAAAGCGACTTGAAATGCGACAGGTTGTGGGTTCGGTTCCGTCGATGAAATGAAATATTTAATATCTTCATTTTTTGGCTCTGGTGTCGAGGCAATGCGCAGTTTTAAGTCATTTGCGCCATTCAACACGTAATGCCTTCAGAATTCGACGAAAAATGGAGAACGGAGTGTTTTAACACTAGGTTCCCCGCTGATCTGAGGTGGTGGAATCTCCTAATCGTTATAATGAAATAAATATTTGTTTACAATTTAAATTAATCATATTAATTCGATTGGTCTTTGCACTTCATCTAGTAATTAAAATATTTTTGTCGTACAAGCTTTTAAAAAGAATTTTCTTTGTTCTCAAGAATTCTAACTCTCAATATAATTTAAAAAAATCAGTTGTCTAATTGGTTTATGAGGACGTGAGGCCAGTCGTGGCACAGCGGCACAAAGTGTGACTGAAAACCGATTGTTTGTGGGTTCGATCTCCACTCGAGGAGATGAAATATTTACTTAAATTTATATTTCCATTTCTTCACTCTGATGTCGAGGCAAAGCGCGGCGTTGAGTTCTGCCACTCAACACGCAATGACTCCAAAATTCGGCAGAAATTGTGGATTGGAGTGTCTTAACACTAGGTTCCCTCTGCCTACCTTGCTGTGTGCAGGTTACAGCGTGAAGCTGATTTATGATTTATATTTTTTTATTCTTAGTCCTCACGCAGTAGGTACCCCAGGTAGGGAGAAAATAGTGTTAAGACACTCCATTCCCCACTTTCCGTCGGCTTCTCGAGGTATTGCTTGTTGAAATATATAATAAACGTCGTTTAATATTTTAGATTATAAGAGCTTTATATACTATAATGTTAACGACCTTTCATTCAAATTTCGTTAATTACTGATAAGTGAACCGTAAAAATTGACTCCTTATGGTAATAAATATATATGTATGTTTATAATTGATATGATATTATTTTTCCTTGTGAGTGGTTCTTAATTATGTTATATATTATTAAACTTTAATTAAGAATTTAAATATTAGGTATGTACTTGTGTTTATTACTTGCGGAAATCAAATTCGCTTTCCTTGTTTTCAATACACAGAGATAATTTTATTAATATAGAAAGCTATAGATTATTTTAAATACATAGTATTTTTGATGATATCTAAGCCTAAGATTTGTTTATGCGGACAGAAATGGAATTAAAAGTACCAACATTTGGGAACCAAGCCTTCAATTCTATTACTAAATCACATTTCTCAAGTACCTACCGTAGCTACGTAGGTAGCTACGATCACGAATTATCGAGCTAACACAAACTTTTAATATAATGTTTAAAGACATATAAATGATATTTTTTGTATAATCTTAATGAATCTGTCATATTTTTCGAAAGGTTGTGGATTTTTAAATAATTTAAACATATTTCTTCAAGATTTGGAAGGACTATTAATATTTTAGCCAGTTATATTATTTACATACTACGAACACGTCCTCATGGTAATAATACAAGTGCGAGTCGGGCTCGCCCAACTAGGGTTCCGTACAAAAATCGAAATTTCTCCTGATATTCAAGCAGAGCTTATTCTGAAATTCAAGTTAAGCTTAGCCAGAAAGCTTACATCTGATACCTCACTTGAACTAGCGCATTTAATATCAAATTTTGCCGCCCTCTTAACNCTGGGTTAAGGCTATTATTTTTTAGGATTTCTTCACAAATGTATAGTTTTCAGATCTTTTTCTGAAATAGTACTAACTGTAGATGAGCTAGCTGTTAAATTTCAAAATTGTAGGTCCAACTGTTTACGCGTTTTTTTTTGCGATAAACACGGTCATATCTTTTTTTTAAGTCAATGTAGAAATACATTTTTTTCAGGAAATTATTGGACCGTAGATATAAAAGCATCTCTAGAAGAGATCTCTTAAGGCTCTTGACAGACAGGCATACAGACGGACAACAAAATGACCTTATAAGGGTTCCCTTTTTGCTTAAAAGGTACGGAACCCTAAAAATAAAACGCCAAGTGCTTTAGTGTCCTAAAAGTAAGTACTAGTAAAGTCTGAAGAGTACCATTATGTCACCATTACCAGTAATACCTAATGGAGCTGTCTCCATCAGGTCACAGGACCTGATGGAGACAGCTCCGTCATCAGACCAGTTCGAATAATAATATAAACACAAAAAGCTTAATAAATACGGAAGCCTAAAACACCATAGAGTATAACAATAAAAAAATCCTTATAGTTTTTAATAACAGCTAATATATGTACATATTATATATCATCGTCTAATAACATTTATTATATTATTTTATTTCCTAAAATAATTAAAGTTTATTGCCCTTTCACGTCTGTAAAAAATCTCTTTGTTTTTCTTATAAAGTCAATGAGCGTTTATTGGTTGTTTACATCAAGAATTTTGTATAAGAAATTATTTTTTGTCGTGTCGATTTCCTGGCTTTACTTTAGACTAATTTGACCACTACGGGATAACAAATTATTTAAATTTTTGCTACATTACAAACGTGCGTTTGGAAGGTAACAGTTGTGGGTTGGATTCGCATTCGAGGTGATGAAATATTTAGTTAGTTAGTTAGTTTATACTTTATTGCACACAATAAAAAAAACACAGAAAAGAAATAAATACAAATATTCATATTTAATATTTTCATTTCCTCTCTCTGGTAACGAAATAAAACGCGGCGTTGAGTTTCGCCACTCAACATGCAACGCCTCGAATTCGGCGGAGAATGAGGAATGAAATGTTTAGACACTAGGTTATCTCTGCCTATCCTGATATAAAGCGGCAAGCGTAGAAATAAAACCGGTATAATGTTGAAATAAAATATCTTCTGATCCATAACTGTTGGAATTTCTGATTTCCTTTGAATAAATATCTTCTTAAATTACTAACTATATCAATGTTCGAATATACAATTACATATTTCTACAAAAAAAAAGTTTTTTTATTTAGCTACAATAAAAAAACAATCTACATTCCAATATAAATTAATGAATAGTTTCATAGATATATGGAATGTGACAAATTTCTCAAGGAACATATGAAAAGTTAGTAGCTACTTCCTATATATTTTTTTCCAAGGAAAATAGAAAACAAATTATTTATCAATAGAACAGGATATTACATCGAATTGTGTAGTAATAAAGAAGAAAACAAATATAATATTATATTTTATCAAATATATATATATATATATATATATAATTANATTACGAATAAACATATCGAAAATTTCATAAATTATATTCTTTCTTTTCTATAAAAGAAAGTTACATATAATATATAATGTATTGACGGGTTACTTTACATTCTATTAATTTAATGCCTTTATTGAAAGAGATCTAAGACATAAAATAATAGTATAAGATAGGATTGAATCCAGAACCGATGTCTAGCGTCGTACGTTTTTAGAGTGTTTAGACTTTTCTACGACACAGGCGAAGTCGTAAATTATTTCTTTATATAAGGATATCTCTATTTCCAAATATTTACTACTGAGGCCAGTCGTGGCGCAGGGGCACAAGGTGTGACTGTAAAATCGACTGGTTGTTGGTTCGATCCCACTCAAAGAAATAAGGTATTTATTTAAATTTTTATTTTCATTTCTTCGCTCTAGAGTCGAGGCCAAGCGCTGCGTTGAGTCCCACGAGAAAGTGGGGAACGGAGTGTCTAAACACTAGATTCTCTCTGCCTACTATGTGCGGGATACAGCGTGAAGCTAATCTATTTCGAAAATATCAAATCTAAACTAACCAAACCAAAGATTTACATTAATCCGTGAGATTTTTCTTTGAATTTTTTTAATTTCACACAATGGCATGCCTGTGCTTCTATAAACTAGACAACAATTTGTTACAATGTCGCTATGCGTGGAACGTCGCCAACAGCTGCGGAGTGCGTCGAATCTCTTGATTATAAGAAAATGTGTTAACAGAATATAAGATTTTCAGTATTAATGTTTTTTGTTATCACGCTGAATTCCGCATGTAGTATGACGTTTCGCTTCCCAGTTACCTCCGAATTGCGGAGGCATTGCGTGTTGAGTGGCGGAACTCAACGCCGCGTTTTGCCACGACACCAGAGCGAAGAAATGAAAATATTGAATATTTTATTTCCTCGAGTGTTGATCGAATCCACGAGCTGCTAGCTAAGCTGCAACGACTGACCTCAATTACTGAATTAAAAGGTTATATGAAACAAAAAAATATTATATAATATAATTTTGGATGCAGAAACAATGTAGTCCAAATTCACTTCTTTTACCAATTTCTAAGAATCTTGACGGCATTGAGTATTAGTGAATACGTCGCCACGATTTTTTCTTGTTTTACATATATGTATTACTGTTAGATACGTAATAAAGAAACCTCCATGGCGCAGTGGGATAGTGTCTGTCTGTAAACGTTATGGTTGTTGGTTCGATATTCACTCAAATGAACGAATTGTATTCATTTTCCTTCCTAAACATATGTGGCGTTAAATTCCACCACTTTCTACGCAATATTTTGAATTGAAGCGAGGTTCTGTCTGCCTACCTTGCTAAATGTGGGATATAGTGTGGAAATGTAAAAAATATATTAATACTCCCTGACATAGGTGTTGAACCCACAGTCATCATGGCCAGCCAAACTAGATATAAGCGTGTTACGATACTACAAGATTGCAAGCTACGATATTTTATATCTCTGTAACCCAATAACATTATTTTGCAACATATTTTCTCAATTCGAGACTGCGTAGTATCATGAACTAGATTTTATCTTTGTACGATGCCTTTTATATTTTCAATCTCGGTTTTAAACATCCATTTAACGAGGGCAGCTCTAATAATACATTTTAAAAGTAAAATTATAATCTAGTACATAGTAAATTATTAAATACAATTTATTGAAGTAAGTCTGTTTTACGTTATTATCTTTAGCCTGCTTCGTCTAATGCTGGACAAAGGCCTCTAAAATGGTACGCCACTGAGCTCGATCTTCGGCTTTCACTTCTACCAGCCACTTTATCTTTTTTATAGAGTTCCGTACCTTTTAAGGAAAAAAGGAACCCTTATAAGATCACTTCGTTGTCCGTCCGTTTGTCTTAGGAATGTTTGAAGATATGAGTTGAGATGCAAGCAATATACTCAGATCTAAGATCTTATGATTTTCTGAGAAAAGCATATTTCTACATTTACTTAAAAAAAATATGGCCGTTTTTATCACAAAAAATGTGTATTTTGACACAAGAAAGGGATTCACGAACGAATAGGTCCGGTTGACCTAGAATTATGAAATATGGCAGCTAACATCTACAGGGTAATACTAGTTCAGAATCTGAAAACTAATACATTTGTGTTTAAATCCTTAAAAATAAAAGCTTTAAAAAGGGGTATTAAAGCCACTCGTTCAAGTCAGGTATCAGATGAAAGGGCTCTGGCTAAGCTAAGATTGAATTTCAGAAAAAGCAGAGACGTCCAATTTTTGTACAGAACCCTTAGGGGGCGAGCCCAACTCGCGCTTGTCTAGTTTTTAAGCTTCACATTGTATCCCACACACACGCGCAGTTTCGCGCGCTTTATCATGCATATAGCATGGAACGCAGAGTGAACCTTAAGACACTCCGCTCTCTACTATCCCCTGAATTTTCGCGGAAAGTTTTGCGGTTTTCCCTAAATAGCAGCCGTTCCCTGTAGCTCCTTTGGTGTTGCACGGGGTCGTGGGCGGCGGTAATCACTTACCATTAGGTGACCTGCATGCTCGTTTGCCTTGTCCTTTTCCATAAAAAAAAAAAAATATTATCGTTTTCACCGACTACCGGTGTTTTACGATTTAATTGAGATAATTGGTTGAACCAAACAAAGCGATTTACGTAACGTGCTACGTGTTTCCCAGATATATAAATGTTTATACGGGATGTCTAATTTTAACACGTAAATAGGAGAAACATTCCTGTTAGCGCTCCGAGTGTCGGAAGTTTGAGTCATCGGCGACGGTCGCCCATAAGATCGCGTCCAAGGTCCTGACTCTGAATCATTAAGCATTCAGCCAAAAATATTGGTTGTTTCTCAATTTTACTTAATTATGTTTTAAATCGAATTATATAATCAAAAAAAATCAGCTTCACACTGTATCCCGTACACAGCAGGGTAGGCAGAGGGAACCTAGTGTTAAGACACTCCGTTCCCCACTTTCTGCCGAGTTCTGGAGGTTTTGCGTGTTGAGTGGCGTAACTCAACGCCGCGCTTTGCCTCGACACCAGAGCGAAGTAATGAAAATATAAATGTAAATAAATATTTCATTTCCTCGAGTGGGGATCGAACCCACAACCACTCGGTTTTACAGTCACACTTTGTACCCCTGCGCCACGATTGGCCTCATTTTATATAATTTTGTTAATAATATTGTTTTTTATTTTGTGTATGTTTGTAGTCTTACCATTGCATTAGCTATAGATGCACCTTACGATTTATAATAAATTAATAACTTTTATTGAGTATTCCGAGTCTTTGGAAAAATAACAATCAAATTAACAAATGCAGGCTGCAGGCAGCAGGCTAGGCAGGGAACATAGTGTTAAGAAACTCTGTTCCCCATTTTCCGCCGAATTCTGGTGGTATTGCGTGTTGAATAGCGGAATTTAATACCGCGTTTTGCCTCAACACCAGATCAAAGAATAATAGTAAAAAGTATTAGAAATCGAACCCACAGCTTGTCATGTTTACAGTCACACTTTGTGCCCCTGTGCCCCAACTCGCCTCTTAACTAATATTGTTTACATTTATTCCGTTGTAAAATTACCTTTTAAAGATAATTTTGTTAACATAACACCACTTTAAATGCTGATATAAATATTATAATAGATGTTTTTTAAGGCTTAATTGAAAACAATGTTTTAAGAAGATTTTAGAAGACAAAAGATGTAGGGTAGGCCAACAAAGGTTCCCGTAATCGATCTCATTTATGGAGCAAACACAGGAAGTATGTCAATTTCCTTAATTCATTATTCATGAAGGGATTTGTTTAACGGCGTGGCTGATGTATAGGATTATTGGTTAAGGTATAAAATATTTTATATTATATAGTATGAATTGTTAAAATAAATATTATAAAAAATTTAGTATACTATTAAACGTGACATTAAAAATGGAAATTTATCATGGGAAATGAAATATTACTACTAGAAAAGAAGTATTGTAATTTATTGTAGATTTTAGTGGCGTTAAGCTCCGCCGTCCAACATTTTGTATTTATTTTTTTTGGTACACGTGGTAGTTTTGAGTTCTATTGGCAATCGGCGATATCAATTATTTTCAAAATACAGTACTGAGTTGTGCCACTAAACACACAATAATTATAAGAAAACCGGCTGTTTGTAATATTAAATTCTCTCTACTAATTTCTTTTGTATTTTTTTGTGGTTTATTATTTTTTCCTGAATATAGTTACGTAGGATTAAACAATAAGTTATACAATTATATTTAAGGATTTCCCTTTTTGTTTTTGTAGAGGGTTTTTGTACCTTCCAGATAAAAGAGAAAAATATCTATGTAACACGCAAAAGATATTATATGGTAAATATATTTAAATTATATATTGTATAGGTGGCTAACTACTTAAGAGATTTTAGTCCAAGAGTCGGCAGGTGTTGGCAGCATGTGTCGAATAAATCTCTCTAATTATAATAAGGATTTACAAACGGAAACGACGTTACGTCGCAATATGTCTTGCAATGCTACTTAAATATAACGACCAAACATAATTATACTGTACTCCTTAGAATTTATTTTATTTATAGATTAGAATATATCTGTATTAAACTATTTATATTAAACTTAGAAAATAAATAAATAAATCAGCTTCACGCTGTATCCCGCACACAGCAGGGTAGGCAGAGGGAACCTAGTGTTAAGACACTCCGTTCCCAACTTTCTGCTGAATTCTGAAGGCATTGCGTGTTAATTAGCTGAACTCAACGCCTCGCTTTGCGTCGGCACCAGAGCGAAAAAATGGAAATATAAATTTAAGTAAATATTTCATTTCCTCGAGTAGGAATCGAACCCACAACCAGTTGGTTTTACAGTCACACTTTGTGCCTCTGCGCCACGACTGAATGAGATACCTAAATAAAGTATTAAACATTTCCTCGAATGGGAATCGAATTCACAACCTGTCGTTTACAGTCCAACGCTTGTGCCCCTCAACTCATTTGCCTCAATATTGGCCTTCGAAATTTTGTTCCTAAAAAAAATATGAAAATACCGTGGACAAACATAATTATTCAGATGGGGGCAGCTAATTGAAAATGTTATTGTAAGCACGTTCCATTTGAAAAGAAATTTGAATAAAAGAAATAATAAAGAAAAGATATATATGGCCATATTTTCGTATTTTCCTTGAAGATTTTTTTTTTGACAAAGTCTCGATAGAAATCTATTGTTAAGGAATTCATATAAACGCCAGGAAGATATAGAATAATAGAAAAAAGAGTGTGCATATATTATTTCCATTAAAACACTTCCGTTTCCTTCTCAATTTTTTTTCGAAGCATTCCGTGTTGAAAATAGTAAATATTTCAATTCCTCCAGTGGAAATCGAGCCTAAAACCGTCGCGCTTACATTGCTTGTGCCCCTGCGCCACGACGGCCTCTAATAAAAACTAATAAAAATAATAAATAATCAACTTCACTCTGTATCCTGCATACAGCAGGGTAGGCAGAGGGAACCTAGCGTTAGGACCGCCCGTTCCCCACTTTCCGCCGAATGTTTCAAGGCGTTCCTGGTTGTGTGGCGGAACTGAGTGTAGGGCTTTTTGCCTTGGTGGCAGAGCAATGAAATGAAAATATAAATAAAATAAATCAAATAAATCAGCTTTACACTGTATGCCGCACACAGCCGGGGAGGTAGACGGAACCGAGTGTTAAGACACTCCATTCCCCACTTTCCGCCGAATTTTGGAGGCATTTCATGTTGGGTGGCAAAACTCAACGCCTCTCTTTGTCTCGACACCAGAGCGATGAAAAGGAAATATAAAGGTAAATAAATATTTAATTTCCTCGAATGGGGACCGAACCCACAAATTCTTTGTGCCCCTGCGCCTCGACGGCCTCAAATAAAAATAAATATACTGACATATATTATTTATTTATAAGGAAAAGCTTTTTATTATTAAGTTTTATGAATAAAAAAAGATATATCTATTGGAAAACTAAGTATATATATGTTCCATATACAATTATTACTTTCAGATATAAATTTATGTATTTCCTCAATAGACTATTTTTGGTTTTATTAAAATACAAACGTGGATATTTCATATTTATGAAAATGCCAGATTTTTTGTAATAAGATCACACATTTGAAGAGCTCCAAAATACGTGCAATCGCTTCTAAATCTGCTTTATTATAGAGCCAGGCGGGATTTTTTTTCGAACTCGGGGTTAATAATTTTTTTTTAATATTTTAAGTGTTATTCTACACTTGGGAAAGAAAAATACTTATTAAGAAAACGTATAAAAATTTGGACGTAGCGGAATTTGAACCCACGCGTGTTTGGACGGTTTCCAAAGAGGCGCAGGTTCAAATCCGCTACGTTAAAATGCTAATTAGTTTTTTTAATGCGGTTAATGCTGTTAGCCCTACTGAGTTGGGTAGAGAAGGTTGAGTAGGGGGTACTATGTCCCTAAAAATTTGCAAGCACTATGTGGTTGCTTTTGGGGCCAGTCGTAGCGTAGCGGCACGAAGTGTGACTGTAAAATCGACTGCTTGTGGGTTCGATCCCCACTCGAGGAGATGAAATATTTACTTAAATTTATATTTCCATTTCTTCGCTCTGGTATCGAGGCTAAGCACGGTGTTGAGTTCTGTCACTCAACACGCAATGCCTCCAGAATTCAGCAGAAAGTGGGGAACGGAGTGTCTTAACACTAGGTTCACTCTGCCTCCCATGCTGTGTGCAGGATACAGCGTGAAGTTGTTTTTTTTTAATACAAAAAATAAGAGCTGGCCTTGTAACAGACTTTACTATACGTGACTTTTTTACATCTTATTAAAGGGAATAATAGTTCCGTCTATTTTTTTCATGTATTACTTACCATTAAAGCATCACATGCGTGAAAGTGTCTCAACTCTCTAAGGACTCTATACGCATTTATCGTATTTATGTCAAATTACATAAGAATTTACATTTAATCAAATATACAGGGTGGAAGAGGCAGCGCTCCATTTACGGAAACAGCATATAGGGTAAAATATTTCAAACCTATACCTAAAGAAATTAATCAAGATGCATCAACAGTTTGGACGTAGGATTTTTTTTTCATTTCACGATTTTTATCCATACCTGTATTTCGTGTGACGCGATTACGATTACGCGATACGATTTATATTAGGCTTTTATAGAGTAGTTAAAACTGTGGTTTCATTTAATGTGGTGCTTACACTTCCACCCTGTATATATTATATCTTCCTTGAGAAATACCTTATGGTGAAAACCGTATCAAAATCCGTTACGTTGTTTAGAAGAAGAAGACTTAGGAAGTTACCGACAGGCCGTTGGCGACTTAATTTTATACTATCTAGATATGTTTTTTGTTTCAATAAATTGAATATCATAATTTTATATAATAATTTTTACTATAAATTTTAAGTGTTTTGCGAACATACATTACACTCGTATATAAAAAATGAAGTATTTATTTCTTCTTGGCGTGCTAATGTGCTAAGGAAAAAAAATAACTTTGAAAAATTCTGAAAGAAAATTTTCTAAATAATTGAAAAACGTGAAAGTGAAAAGGTTACTTAATTCATTTCAAAAGCAGGTAAAGCCATTTCAACGCTCAAAATTTTATGTTTTTTAGGAAGATTTGTGATGAAATGCAAAATTGGTCAATATTACGAGTATATTAAAAAGATAACGCTGTAATGGAGTTTTTAAATGTCACGTTTTTAATAAAAAATATAATTATGTATATTAACATAATTTTAAATATAAATAAGCTGGACATCTTTTATTTGTTTTTTTTCTTTATCTTCATCTTAAATCTTAAATATTCAATATTTTAATTTTTTCGCCCTGATGTCAAGCAAAGTGCGGCATTGAATTCTACCATTCAACACGAAATGCCTCCAGAATTAGGTGGAAAATGGGGAGCGGAGTGTCTTAACACTAAGCTCCCTCCGTCTACCCTACTACATGCGGGATACAGCGTAAAGCTGAAAAAAAAATGTAATGTATACGTACACAGTACGTAGAAGGTCACACCTCGATCCCGTACGCATCTAAGGTCACACGTTTTTCATTTATCATTCACTTAATATATTCACTATTCATGGTTGCATTGGAAATAGGTTTCTATTTGTGAGAATATTAGAAGGACATATTACAAATATGATTTTGTGGTAATTCAGTATATACCTATGAAGGTACCTATAAATGTATGTTTTTCATATTAATGTAGGTACTTCCTGATTTTTAGGGTTCCGTACCTTTTAAGGAAAAAAGGAATCCTTATAAGATCACTCTGTTGACCTTCTGTCTGTATGTCTGTCTGTATGTCTGTCTGTCTGTCTGTCTGTCTGCATGTCTATCTGTCTGCGTTCCTGAGATAATGGGCCTTGATAGACCCATTATCTCAGGAACGCTTGGAGATGTCGAGTTGAAATTCAAACTATATACTCAAATCAACGGCCCTATGACTGTTAAGAAACATATTTCTATATTTACTTAGAAAAAAGATATGGCCATTTATATCGCAAAAAACGCGTATTTCGACACTATAAAGGGAATCAAATTAATAGGGTACTTCCCGTAGACCTATGTTTGGTACGGAGGCCTCAATGAGCGAGTCCGACTCGCATTTGACCAGTTTTTTTATGTAGAATAAAATTCCTTTATATGAGATTCACTATAAAGCTAAAAAAAAATGTTGACAGAAGACTACCATACCACTTATCTTCTACTTTTCTACTTTTTATTGCAATTCAGATTAATATAGGATTGTAGAATTGTGGAGCTTTAAAACACCAGTGGCTAGGAGTTTTAGATAGAGAAATGTGAAATTCACAAAATGTTAATGAAAATCTGTCTTGAATAAATATTTAAACAATATATGTATATAGAGGCCGTCGTAGTGCAGGGGCCCAAGGGTGTGACTGTAAGGCGATGGTTGTGGGTTCGATCGAGGAAATGAAATATTTATTTAAATTTATATTTCCATTTCTTCGCTCTGGTGTCGAGACAAAGCGCGGCGTTGAGTTCCGCCACTCAATACGCAATGCCTTCAAAATCCGGCGGAACGTGGGGAATGGAGTGTCTTAACACTAGGTTTCCTCTGCCTACTCTGCTGTGTACGGGATACAGCGTGAAACTGATTCATTCATTCATGAATATTATAGATTTCGATCATTATATATTTTTAGCTTCACATGTAGTATGCATTATATGTTTTACGCAGTTTTATGTGTTAAACAGTATTCTCGCATATAGAACTCTGCTATATATATATATATATANTATATATATAACCTGATTTTAAGACACTTTTTTCTCACTTTTCAGTCGAAATTTTGAAACGTTCCGTTATGTGTAATGAAACTTAACGCCGTGCTTTTTCATTTACCAGAGCGTAAAAATGAAAATAATTAATACCCCCGAATGGGAATCAAACCGTCGTGTTTAAAGTCACCGTGTCGCTGCGCCATAACGATCTCATTTATATATTCAAATTATTATAAAAGCATTTTTGAACGTTAACCTATTTTTAACCTATTTAAGCATACCTGTACGTAAGGTTCACTAAGGAGATTAGCGTGACTATATATTATATTTAATATAAACGTCCTCCCGAATAAGGCATTAACATATAATCAATCAATTTCGGCCTGCACGGATTGATTAGGTATCGTTTACCCTATGGCTGTTCTTGCTACTTGTTTTACATTATTTGATATGTATGTTACTTTGTTTTAGACTGTTATTTTAGGGAATCTGGGAATCTACTGTTAAGCCAATTTATTCCCAATTAGGCACTTGCGATATCCACTTTCCGCCGAAGTCTGGAGGCATTGAGTGGCGGGAGAGTTGAGTGGCGGAATTGAACGCCGCGCTTTGTCTAATCATAAACATTTAAAATAAAATTAAAGTATTAACTGTAAACGTAAGGGGTTAACTACGGAGGAATAATTTTATTTACTTTTATATCGAAAATACAAAGATAAGACAAATCGCAGCGTTGATTTTTGCAATTCAATGTCTCGAATTTAAGAATTTTCCATTCTCACTTTAAAGATTCGCAAAATAACTATTTAAAAAGCCACATATCTTCTCTTTATAATATATTTTATAACGTGCGAACTAAATACAATATTACAGCTTTTCTAAACTTATCAAAGCGTATAAAGTGTTAGCAGTAAATAAAAAGTTGCTTCGAAATTTTATTTCGTTTTATTTTTAAAATATTCGCACAAAAACAATTAGAAATCCGCCGCAACACGTGCGAGGTCATTATTTATGATTGTGTTGAGGGTCATTATTTATGATTGTGTTGAAGATTTGTGCTATAATATAATCGAGATGTTAAAAGCTTTAGATTAAATTGTCTAGTATTTGCTAAAAAAATATAGCCATTTTTTACTTTATGAGACCTAGAAGGGACCTTGAAGGGATTAAATATGGTTTATGTATCATAATTAAAAAAAACCCGATTATAAATATGACTGAAAATTTTATACTATCTATATATGTATATGCCTACTGTATTTTTCATTCTTAGGGTTCTGTACCTTATAAGGAAAAAAGGAATCCTTATATGATCACTGTATTGTTCTTCCGTCCGTCTGTCTGTCTGTCTGCCTGTCAAGAGCCTTTATCTCAGGCCGCTTGGAGATATCGAGTTGAAATTCAAACTACCATATACTCTACAGTCGCTTGATTTTCTGAAAAAAATATATTTCTACATTTACTTAAAAGTGGCGGGACTCAACTCCGCTCTACGTCACGTTAGTCTCGACACCAGAGCGAAAAAATGAAGACATAAACTTAAATTAATATTTCATTTCCTCGAGTGAGGATCGAACTCACAACCAATCGCATTTACAGTCACACACTTATGCCCCTGCGCCACTACTGGCCTGGTTTATTTTTATGATGATATAATATTAGATATTTATAATACTTAGTGTAATATTTTTCTATAATCTTGTTTCATTCAGTTAAAGTATATCAAATTTCGTAAATCATTATCTCAAATCGAAGTAATCATTGGAATACAAGGAAAATCTATTGGTATGGCCATATCAGACTTTTCTTCGTTTTTATACTTTTCTGACATTATGGAAGGGATTTTATTGCTATTATAATGGATTTTTAAAAACTATTTCTGGTATCATAATAATTACAAAAACATTGCGAAAGAAATCATTTCATTATAAACAATGGTTATAGGTTCAATTATTACTCAAAGGTACAATCGCAAGTTTTATCGCTAGGGTATGATTTCAAGTTACTATTCCAGAAATTGGCCAAATGTAGAGAGCTGAGTATCTTAATACTAGGCTGCTGCATGCGGAATACAGCGTGAAGCTGAAAAAAATTAATTAAATTTGTAATAAAAAAAATATATGATCCGTTTACGTTGCATTTTTCTTCACTTCTTCTTTTTTTTCTTCACTCTGGCACCAAGGCAAAAGCCCGACGTTGAGTTCCACCACTCAACACCCAATGCCTCGAACATTTCTTTGGGAAATGGGGAACGGAACGGAGTGTTTTCACACTAGGTTCACCGCTGCCTACCCCGCTGCGTTCGGAATACAGTGTGAAGCTGATATATCAGGGCTAATTTATTTATTCGTATATTTTAAGCAAAAAAGATCACTTTGTTGTCCATTCGTCTGTCTGTCTGTCAAGAGTCTTTATCTCAGAAACTCTTGGATATATCGATTTGAAATTCTAATCATATACTCAGATATATCCCAAAAAATGTGTATTTCGACACTATAGAGGGGATTAAAGTTAATAGTGTACTTAAATCTTAAAAAATAATTAAAAAGTGGGCAACATTTGGTATTAAAACCGGTATCAGATGAAAGGGCTCTGGCTAAGCTACGCCTGAATTTCAGAAAAAAATCAAAACCTTTAATTTATTACGGAACCCTCAATGGGCAAGCCCGACTTGTGCTTCTCTGATATGATTTTTTTTTATTGAAACACAACACATTCACTCACCGCAAATATAAATTTTGAAATATGAACGATTTAGTATAGAATTTTCACGTTCAAAAAACATTTAACAGCTAATAATATCCGAGACATCGTCTTTGTTCTTCTAGTTTTATTGTTTAGCTATTTTTGCTGGCTCGTCTTTACATACCTTACGTCTGAGTAAGATTACTTTGACGTATTTTTGTATTCACAAATTTGAAACAAACTGAATTCTGTGTCATGTATTTTTGTTATGTGGTTTATTGGTATGGTAGTTAGTGGTGTTGTTGCTGTAGTATATAGGTTCCATTCCCAACTGAGGCAGATATGTATATTTCTCACTGTATACGTATTCATATGTACTTACTCAATTTTTATGAATAAGTTCTTTCTTATTTTATCAAGTTGTTAGTATACAAAATATATTTTTTAATATTTTTGTTAAAAGCAAGATACTTTGAGTAAATATATTCTGACATAAACATTTAATATTATATACTATTTAAAATTCAATATTAAAATAAATATTTCAATAACTTAATAAAAAATGAAATAAACAAGTAAGTTGCGTATTAAATTGGTAATGTTGTATTGACAAGATTGTCACTGACCTTATGTTAAGAGCGAAACATCCCAACACAAGTACCATATTTACTTTCTGGGGTCGTCTTACCAAACAAATATTAGTTCATGTAGCTGCACATAGCAGGGCAGGTAGAGGAGACCTAGTGTTAAGACATTGCAGACCCAGTATTAAGACATCTCATTAAGACATTTTCGTTTTTGTACTTGTGCTCAAGTGAAATCTGTTCATTTTCCGAAAAATTCTGGAAGCATTGCGTCTTGAGTGGCGGAACTCAACGCCGTACTTTGACTCGGTACAAAAGCGAGGAAATGAAAATTTTAAATATTTAATTACTTCAAATGTGAATCGAACTCGAAAACCTATTACGTTTCGCTTGTGCCCCTGCGTTAGGACTGGTCATACATATTAGTATAATTTGCGAAATAAAACATTTTTTTTTTCATTATAATAGTGAAGATAAAGGAAGTGGACTTTATAAATTATATTAATTACATAAATTACTTTTATGAAAATAATTTATAACTTCTTAATGTTCCCAGGTCCTTCTGCCTAAGCTAAAAAAAGAAAAAACATATTCCTATTAATTTTCTGTGACCAAGTTGAAAAATCATACGAATTTTATTAATTTTCCCCTTACTGGAAATCAAATTGCAACTACCTCAGTAGGATATACTCTAACTGCACTATGATACATTTAATAACAAATTATATAATATTATTACTATAATATAATATATTTTTTGCTTGCAGAGTTCATCGTTAACAGATTTAATATCAGCGTTTGACAACAAAGCTCAAGCGCACAGCGAATTGCAAAAAATAACTGCTTTCAGCGGTCACTTCGATAAGAATTCCAAACCTACATTCTCAAAGGACGAATATGGCAAGTAAGTAATATTCACATTCACAGCTTCACGCTGTATCCCGCACACAACCGGGCAGGCAGAGGTAACATAGTGTTAAGAGGTAACATAGTTTTAAGTCCGTTCCCCTCTTTCCGATGAATTCTGGGGGTATTGTGTGTTGAGTGGCAGAACTCAACGCCGCGCTATTACCTCGAGGTCAGAATGAAGAAATGAAATATAAATGTAAATAAATATTTCATTCACTCGGGGATCGAACCCAAAGCCAATTAGTTTACAAGCATACTTTGGGCTCCTGCGCCAAGACTGGCCTCAAATTTTTTTTCATTTACTTTTTAGCTTCTCATGTTTTTTGCAAGGTTGGTAGTGGGAACGTAAATGTTTGTAAGATATTGAGCATTAAAGAAATCAACACCGAAATAATTTATAAATTTATATTAATAATAATATTTTGAGAAATCATTTTTTTAAAACAATAATATTTTCAAAATATTAACGTATTTCGAAGACAATATTAGAAAAGTTAACGTCGATTTTAATATTCTATATCATTTAAGGAAAAAAGAAACCCTTATAAGATCACTTTTTTGTCCGTCCGTCTGTTTGTCTGACAAGAACCTATATTTTCGGAACGCTTGGAGATATCGAATCGAAATTCAAACCATATACCGAGATCTGCGGCCCCATAGTAACAGCATAAATAAGTTGTAACAAGCGCATAAGAACGTATTACTTAGTTACTCAGAGCGCTTGGACGGTTTCCAAAGCGCGGGTTCAAGTGCCTCTACGTTCAAATTTTTGTACGTTTTCTTAATAAGTATTTTTCTTTCCTAAGTGTGGAATAACACTTTAAAAAATGTTAAAAATATAATAATATTTTCTAATTCTAAAAAGACTTCATAAAGTAAAAATTATACCTAAGAGTAGCTTCAAGGGTAGTCGTAAAGTTACATATTTGTTTTACTAACAATTCTCAGCGTGAGATCTGAATATTTAAGAAGTGTTTATATGAAAGAAAGTTTCGTAATTATAAAATTATTATATATTATCATATAAGCTCGTCTGTCTGAAAATAATAAATTGTAAAAAAAAATTACATTACATTACATACATAACGTAAGTGTTGTTGCTTGAATTTTCTTTTTTTGAATGAATTTTCTCAATCCAACAATTGTTTTTTGTTTCATTGTAATGTATTTTGAAATCATAATTTATTTCAATTCCATAATCTAATAGAAATGCTCTTAGAATTACATTTAGTTCATTATTCTTAATGCAAGTGCATAATGTTATAATTTTAACATTTATACGATGCTACATCAAAAAATCGTCAAAGTCATGAAATTTATTATTTTTGGAGTATAATTTTGAGATTGCTCACTTTACTGATAACGGATTAGCTTATAATATTTACCTTAATATTTTTAATACGCTCTTTAATAGGCTTTGGGCTCATGATTAGAATAGAACTGAATTCTCAATTTTTTTCGATATCACGGAGTAAATTATCGAAGATTTTACTTATTGCTAGCTGATTTCCTGAGGTTTTCAACAGAAGCTGATGCGCCAGATTTAGTATATTCTTTATCACATCTTCTATAGTGGGTAGCAATTTCAAATATATTATTTTACAGATACTCCAAGCATAGAACAGTCCACATCACTTCATGTTATGAGATATCCTCTCATACTCATTTTATCAAGCCACTGATTACAACACCAATCAAAATAATAATATAAGTAAATTAATCTAGAGTATAAGTAATATATTCTAGCTAATATTTCTTTATAAAGTATAGAAAATAACTAGATGAACGATAACGTAAAGATTGGTTCATTGTATTCTGCGTACTATCAAAACCGTCAATATTATAATGTATAGTCGTACCTATAAGTGTGATAATAACACTTTAAAAAATGTTAGAAATATTAAAATAAAAACTCTTAACAAGAAATAAAATATTTTAATGTTATTTGAAGTGTTTGAAATTTACGCAGAAAACACCCATTTTCCGATTATTTGAGCTTCAGTAGAGGACTAAAAGATATTTCGAATATTTTTTAAAATATTTTTCTTATAATCATATAACCATAAAGCAACATTTAGACGATTTTTATCTAAAAAATTGAATATCGACCCACTCTCTTCTACACCTGCGCCACAACTGGTCTCAACCCTTTTTAGTTCATTACTTTTAAAAACTCGGTACTATACAAGTTAACAGAGCTAAAAGAGTAAAACAATGGAAATTTAAAAGAACAAATGTGTATTTTTATGCTCGTTTAACACCGCGTATCCGCGTCCAAATATTTAACAATTCTCCATACGGAGTTTTGTTTTAAAATATTTACTTTCACGTTGGATATTGCAGCGCCGCGATACGGTTTGGCTTAAAAAAGTAAAACATTTTTGTTAATACTGTTGATTTATATTACTGTTTTATTAGAAAAATATAGGTCCATTATTTCTAAATAATTAAATTTAAAATAAAAAAAAAAATTAAACCTTTAGTAAAAACTAGTTGCCGGTCCGCAACTTCGTTTGCGTGCACTTTAGTACTCATGCTACATCCATTTACCAAATATTATTACACTACGTAGAGTACAAGATTTTAATAAAATCACGAGAATTTCGACGTAGCTCGATGAGAACGTATGGCTTAGTTGATCATGGGTGGTTTCCAAAGAGGCGTGGGTCATATCCCGCTACGTTCAAATTTTTATACGTTTTTAATATAATTATATTAATTTTCTTTTCTTAATTTAGTTGAAAATTTGCCAGACATGCGATAAATCACTTTGAATTTATGATTGAAATATAGCCAAAAATCGAGACCAGTCGTGGCGCAGTGGCACGAAGTGTGACTGTAAAACCGACTGGTTGTGGGTTCGATCCCTCTCGGAGATCCCTCGAGGAGATGAAAAATTTACTTAAATTTATATTTCCATTTCTTCGCTCTAATGTCGAGGCTAAGCGCGGCGTTGAGTTCTGCCACTCAACACGCAAGGCCTCCAGAATTCGGCAGAAAGTGGGGAACCCTCTGGTTCCCTCTGCCTACCCTGCTGTGTGCGGGATACAGCGTAAAATATAGCCAAATCAACACAATATTTAAAAGTTGGTGAATGTAAACATTTTGGATTTCTTCAGAGATTTCTTCTTTGTACTGATCATTTCCGCAATAACTATTGCATATACCATCTGTTCTTGCAAATAAACATTCTTACAAGTACGAGTATAAACACGTTGAAAGATGATTTTACTATTATTATTATTATTTTATATCTTTACTAAGATTTCTCTTTTGTCCGAAGTCACTAGAACTTTTTAAAAAAATAGTCGTTTTATATTTTTTTTTAAATGAAAAAAAAATTAAAAAAATGCAAGGTAGGCAGAGGGAACCGGGAAACATAGTGTTAAGACATTCCATTAAGTTCTGTTCTTCACTTTCGGACAAATTTTGGAGTCATTGCATCTTGAGTGGCGGTACTCAACGGGCGTGCCTCTAATTATTAAAGCGAGAAAATGAAAATATTAAATATTTCTCATCCTCGAGTGAGAATTAAACCCACAACCTGTAACGCTTACAGTGGCACGCTTGTGCCCCTGCGTCCTGACTGAATTCTATTAATGACAAATTTATTAATATCCACGGATATTAATAAATTTATTAATATCCACGGATATTAATAAATTTGTCATGGTGGTGTTTTCTAACTACTAGCGGCCCACTCGCGGTTTCGCCCATATACAACTTATAATACTTTTATTGTGCTGCATTTGCCAACAGATTGATACATTCAATCATGAACGCTACGTGGCTGTATGACAGGACGTCATCGGCGACAAGGGCGCCCCCCGTGGGACTCTAGCTAAGGCTTGCGGCCGTGAACAGAGCATTGAATTATTTTAATTTTACATTTTCTCGAAAAGCCCGTAAATGATTCAGTTTAGTAAATAAATAATTGAGTATACGTCCAAATTACATGCTGTAAAAGCCTAAGATTATCTCCATTAAATTTTCTTGATGACGAAATAACTTTCGCTCGTAAGTTTGAATATACATACATGTGAAATAAAAATCGATGAGATATAACTTTATAATTTTCTATTATATTTTGTCACTAAATGCCTTTGTCTCTTATTTATTACAGATAGATATAAGGCGTCACGGCCCTCATTTTATAACTAATAAAATTTAATATTTTTGTCGAACAACGTACTGACATATAATTAACTATTTATGCAGCGCACGCACTTAAAGCAATGCGATGGAGTTCTTAATCATTGTTATTTCATTATTTAAGGCTAACTAAGACTCAGACTGTAATATTATATAGCGTATAGCAGTTCTAAAGTATGCAGCTTTCATACAAAACAAAAAGAAAGTAAATCGGACCAGCAGATCCAGAGATCTTAGCGCTTAAACAAACAAACATACTCTTCCGCTTTATTACATTAGTATATTTATTACATTAGTATATATTAGTTATAAAGATTATATCCAACCATAATAACTTCATACTATAATAAATTTTAATTTTTGAAGTAAAAAATAAATCAGAAACATTTGAATTAGGATAAAAGATATAAGTGAAATATAAAAAGAAAAAATTTAGGCACTTTGATCTTGATTGAAGAGATCCATCTGCAAACACAGATCAAATGGACTGAAACGGACGTCCGCTCGTTAAAGACAAAAAATGTAATGTTTTTAAATAGTTGCCATAATTAAAGATATTGTTTTTTTTTTCTTCAAAATAACTTTAATTTTCAAGATGAATAACAATTTCTTGTATTAGAAACTAACAATTCGTAGCGGCTACGAATCATTTACTACAAACTTCAACAGAAAATTAAGCTGATTAATAAATCTTAAAAATCTCAAAATATTAAATTCATTAATCAATAATTAAAATATCGCAAAATTAGAGCATAATATAGTATATACTCGATTTAGATGGATGTCTATTGCATTTTAATAGATTGTAACAATAATCTCTCTGATTAAATCCGCGACCAAAGCAGACCCTCTGTTTTCGTCGGGGGTTAAAATCAATGGTTTAAATCAAAAGTATTATAATATAGTATTTTTCTTTCCTACGTATGTACCACTTTAAGAAAATGTTTAAAAGTGTCTGTATGTGTTTATATTATATATGTATTTTTTATGAGACAGAACTTAACGCCGGATTTTTAACGTGGTACCAGAACGAAGAAATTAAAATATTACGAAATAATAATTTGAATAATAATATTTTGAGGCTAGTCGTAGCGCAGGGGCACAGAGTGTAACTATAAACGTGACTAGTTGTGGGTTCGATCCCCACTTAAGGAAATGTTTTCATTTTTTCGCTTTGGTAGCGAGGCAAAGCGCGACCATAAGTTCCGCGTTCCATAGAAAAATATATCTATAAAATAGACAGAGTATACATTTTTTTTGCTTCTTTCTGTATCCCGCAAATGGCTGCACCATAACAGGGTAGGCAGAAGGGACTCTAGGAACCTAGTGTTAAGACACTCGTTCCATTAATATTTCATTTCCTCAAGCGAGAATAGAACACAAAACCTGTCGCTTGTATCATTGTGCCACGACTGGCATCATCAGAGAAAAAACATATTTATAATATTTTTTCTTTTATTTTAGACCAATTCCTGGATCAAAAACTGAATATAGAGGAGCAGAAGCACAAGCCAGAGTATGTACAGAGATGAAAGAGCTTTGTGAGATCATCCACGAGTACGGAAAATCGCCCTGTAAAAGTCTTTTACCTCCCGAATTAAAGGACGCGACCAAAGTTATTTCCTTTGGCGAACTTTTTACAGTAAGTTTTTCTAGTTTACTCTAAATAAAGTAAGAAGTAATGGTATGTTAAAGATAGCAACAAAGATACAATAAGCCTACCTACTAATATTTAAATAAATGTTAGTAACATTTATTGTTGTTATTTAGTGTTGTTGTTGAAGGCCATCGGTATGTCAGAAATATACTAAATATAGTAACTATATAGTTATAAAGTACTAATATAATTATACTTATAATATACTTGAAAACTTATAAAGTCCGTGTGGATACTATATTTAATTTTTCACGCTATATGCCGCATATCGCAAAATAGGTAGAGAAAACATATTGTTAAAACACTCTATTCTCTACTCTTTGCTCCTTTGTTTTGTTACCAGAGCAAAGAAATTGAAATAACTTATTTCACAGAATCAAACCCACAACCGATGTGCTTACAGTGTGCCGCTGTGCAAAACAGGAAATAAATTTGCAAGCTAATATAATGCGTAATTATGAAATTTCTATACTTCACAATGAAAGCGAGTTAATCTTCACCTACCTTTATCTAGTATAAATTGTAAACACCACTAAAAGCTTCTAGTAATAGCATTAGTGACTTCGCAAAAATACGACAGAATAATAGGTCGCTACGTGAACAATTGTTGGGAATCCTTCAAGCATCACCTTGATGAAATAACCACACGTCTTGTATTACTCGCCTTCAAAATGTATAACGATGTGAAAATGTAATTGTTATGTCACGTAACATTTGGTTGACGTCCACGTATAGAATTATTATGTATATTTTTGTATGTTTTTGTTCATAAATTGAATTTAACATTGTCATATTATCTGTATATTTACGGTTAAAGATATATAGAGATATTTATTTTAATCGTAGACAATGTATGGATATGTTGGTTATAAAATTAAATGTACCTACAGGTGTAACGTGATCGTTGGATCAACGGCTGTCTATGGGTCTAACTGGCCTGGCCTAGGTTCCCTAGAACCTTAGCCTATCTATTTCACCCCATGATTTTCTGAAAAAAATAGAATGTTCTTAGAAAATTGGCAATTAAAACCCAACTGTTGGATCTACACTCGTAATTATTTTCTCATTATATGTAGCTCAATAGTAGCCCTCTTGTACCATATATAAGTCTAAAACTGTTATTTCATAAATTTTGGAAATAACATCGAAACAACATGTTTTTTTAATAAATTAAATTTTACTTATTAAGAAAACATATACAAATTTTAATGTAACAGGATTTGAACCCGCGCCTCTTTGCAAACCGTCCAAGCGCTCTGACCAACTAAACTATACGTTCTCATCGAGCTACGTCGAAATTCTTATACGCATGTAACTATATGTAACTTATTTATGTTGTTATTGTAAAGCTATCCTACTACAGACTTTGAATTGGCTAATGTACTTGGATAGTAATTAATATTAACATTCAGAGCCTGAAGAAAAATATCTAAAAAGTTTTTTTTTTTTGTAAAAAAAATAGACGATATTTTTAAATCTACAAATACATGTAACGAATTATCACTAAAGGTTTCATTCAGATATCACAACGGAATAATATTAAAATGTATAATACTTGAATCAAAATGCAGTAAAAATATGTATTTCACTTACTTGGTGTTCCAAGTGGCTGTATTTCTCTTACTTAATTTTCTGGAATACTAAGAACTATTTTTAATGATCTCTTCGAAATATTTGTCATTCTTATTAATAACTAGATTTTTGCTACTAAAATGTTTTTTTGTAGCTGCTGAAATTATGTATATTATAACATAACAATATTTAATGAACGTCGTCTCTTGATGTATTCCGATTGTGGTTGACTGACAAAAATCACAAATAATTAAAAAAAAATAAATCAATTTAAATCAGCTTCACGCTGTATCCCGCACACAGCAGGGTAGGCAGAGAGAACCTAGTGTTAAGACACTCCGTTTCCCACTTTCCGCCGAGTTCTGGAGGCATTGCGTGTTGAGTGGCAGAACTCAACGCCGCGCTTAACCTCGACACCAGAGCGAAGAAATGGAAATATAAATTTACACTGCCACTCAACACGCAATGACTCCAGAATTCGGCAGAAAGTAGGGAACGGAGTGTCTTAACACTAAGTTTCCTCTGCCTACCCTGCTGTATGCGGAATACAGCGTGAAGCTGATTTATTTATTTTATTTATTTTATAGTAGTTATAGTATTTTTATAGTACTGTCAAGACATACGTTAAAAATGTTTATGATCTTTTAGAGCATATGTAACTTATATTTTTACCTTTATAAAAATTATATAGACGCTATCAATCATTCTGATAATTGAAATGTTTCAAGAAACATTGATGATCCTTGATTCAAATTTCTTTGAGATTTTATCTCAAATAATGATCTAATCTCTATTAGAGATCAGACACGCATATTACCATTACTAATATCGCCTATCATCGTGTTATACCATGGGAGGCCAGTTGCGGAGCAGGGGCACGAATGTGTGAGTGTAAACGCGACGGATTGTGGGTTCGATCCCCACTCGAGGAAATGAAATATTTAATTAAATTGATATTTTCAATTCCGCTCTGGTGTCGAGGCGAAGCGCTGCCTTGAGTTACGCCATTCAACACGCAATGCCTTCAGAATTTGGTGGAAAATGCGAAACGGAGTGTCTTAACACTAGGTTCCTTCTGCTTACCCTGCCAAGTGCGGGATACAACGTGAAGCTGTTCGTGTTATGTAAAATATAAAATACATACAAAAATAGATTAGTTTATTTATAGAACAAGGAAATTTTTTTAGAGCTACACCAAGAAATCCTTTCGTATCGAAGCCTTGAGCATGGCCAAAATCAAATATTTATATAGGCCGTGTCAATATTTAATACTACTTATCTAGTTGAATAAAGAATATCTTCTCGGTTCCGTACCAAAATGAGTGGAACATGGATGGTGGTTGAAAAAAATCACTATATTTAGAAATGGAAGGTCGTCCTACTTTTTATTCAATACAATTTAATTGAAATAGATTCCACTAAAGGCACCTCTGCGTTACTATAAAAACGTAGTTTACCACTACGTTTTACTGCTTAAAGCTGGTAAAACAAAAAATATTTTGTAATATAATTATAAACAATAACTAAAAATATGCCAGCCGTGACGCAAGGGCATTCGTGGAAATGAAATATTTAATATTTTCTGTTTCTTATTTCTGGGGTCGTGGCAAAGTACGGTGTTTAGTTTCACCACTCAACACGCAATCTCTCCAGAAGCGGAAAATGAGGAAAGGAACGTCTTAACACTAGGTCTCCTCTGCCTCCTCTGCTATGTGCGGGATACAGCGTGAAACAAAAAAAAACAAAATAAAAAGAGACTTAAATCTACGTGTGAAATAAAATACTTATCAATTATTGTAACACAATGATAATGATCATTGATTTTGATAAACAATTTAGTTTTGTTTTTAAATAAATTTCTCTAATTCTTGCATATTAGTAAAAAAAAACTTTAAAAATAGTTTGCAATTTCACACAGAAATTGAAAATTCATCTAAAAGGAAACTCAACACTCCATTCCATTCTTTAACAAATACTGGCGAAAATGTCAAATACTTATTTGTTTTTATTGAATATAAAACAAGACAAATTTAATACGTGTGACGATAAATATCTTGGCACCAGACCGTATGAGACATGTCAGAAATATTCGGAATTCGCGACAGTTCTCAGCACCGCTCATTGTCTTCTAATAATAATATTAGACTGTCAATATCTGAGACGTGCTGGTCTCGAAACGCGACAGTGTACGAGTACGCTTGAATAATTTTACGCATTTAAATTTTCGCCAAGTTTCTTAATAAGTTGTGGATTTTGATACTTATAGGTCAGGCCTTGTCGGCTCAGATAAAAGATAGGTTTTAAATATTCAGTTTTTTCGTAAAAGAAAAAGTTTATTCATTATTTCCTAGATAAAAAAAACGTGATTAAATAACTTTATAGTAGTTTAAAAGAAAATTTAAGTTATTAATTATTAATTTACCTTTAAAGTAACATTATTAAGTAAATGTATAATAGTTTAAAATAAAATTTAAGGTATTCATGAATATCTTTAAAAAAAGGAAAGAATTTAATATAAGTTAATATACAAATATTGACTGAGTAGTGACGTGATTAATGTGAAATGAAACCAAAATAGGCACCTATAATATATAATAATATATTATTTTAATCTCATCTCCCTGTCTTTCTCTCTCTCTCTCACTTTAAATCATTAGCCTTGCTTCTTTGCCTAAGCACATTGTAATGTGGAAGATGTTTGAAGATAAAAAAATCATTTTTTAAAGGAACATCGTCATAAAGTACATGCAATATTCTGCTAAGAAAAATGTAATAGTTTTTTGTGTCCACTTTTTAAATAGGTATTTAAAACAAAAAAAAAACGTCTTCACACATCTTCTAAGCTTTTTAATCTTATCTCTATTAAAAGAAGATGTGGCGAGGGCGCAACTGGCGCACTACTTGTTCTATTCAGAATAAATGTTTTATAGTTCAAAAAATATTATTTTTTTTCTTATAAAACTATGTTAGATAAAAAAAAATTACACAAGAATATAATTTCACATTTTTTTTAAATATTTACTTAATGAGATGATTTAATCTGATTCAAAATTTTCTAAAATTAATTAATCTTTATTTGATCTCAGTTAGTTTTTTGATATATATTAGTCATGTAATGACGAATCCAAATATCAATAATTTTAATAATATACTTAAATTATATTGTTTATAGTGATAATTTTTCAAGTATTCTGGCAGTCGAAGTAGTGAGAGGTAATCATGGCGCAGTGGCACAGAATCATGGCGCAGTGACACAACTACCACAATGGGTTTGACTCCCTTATTTTAATTTAATTGCTCTGATAGCAAGACAGACTGCAGTGTCGTGTGTGTGTGTGTCGGAAGTCAACTTCCGCCATTCAAAAAGTAATTTCTTCGAAATTGAGAGGAAAACCAAGAAACAGAGTGTCTTAACACTAGGTTCCCTTCTGTAACCTGCTACGAGTATATGCACTATACGGTATAAAGCTAAAAAAATCTTAGTAATATTTTTCATCTGTTATGAATTTAAGCAACAAAACTATATATGTTATTTTAAAATACATAATCTTTAAATATATTTGCAATATAATATTTAATATTTTATAGGACAATTATTTTAAAGAGCGATTAAGAGAATTATTCAGAGAATATTCACTTTAAAACAATTCTCTTTAGTATTAATTCAACTTACTACGTCAGTTATTTTATATTATTAGTAATAATATAATAAAGCTATAACTTTGGTGTGCTTAAAAGTTGTCGGAATAATAGTTAGTGTTTTCAAGTGTTAACCACTTAGATACTTCTTGTTGTCAGTTATCTTTACTTTTATTTCTTATCTTCACGATGTAACCCGCACACAGCAGGGTAGGTAGAGTTAGGACACTCCGTTTCCTTTAATTTCTTTTAAAATATAACCTAATTCGTCTCTAATTATTGCAATTTATATTTCAAATTACTTCGAAACTTTAAATTGACTTTCTCCGCGAATAAATCCTTTTTCCTCACCCGCCCATTTTTAATCTTAATTACATTAAAGCATTGGAAGAAACCAATTACCTCAAGTAACCTTGTGCTTCCAATATCAGCTTGCTCAACCAAACTCGACGGAATCCATTACCTGTCAAATATTACATTCAAAAGGGCTGACTAAACTAAATAAACTTTACAAGAGAAATTTCTTAGCTGAAATACTGAAATATGATATTTACAATTTAAAACGCGTTTAAAAGTTGTATTTCCACATGATTGAAATATTTATATTACCGTATGATAAGTATTTAATATTTTCATATCTTCATTCTGGTGTGGTGGTGTGGTGGTGCTGGCAAAGCGCGGCATTCAGTTCCGCCACTTAACAGTTTCCAGGATTCGATGGGAAGTGGGAAGTAGAGTACCTTAACATTAGACTCCCTCTTCCTCTACCCTGTTACGTGCAGGATACAGTGTGAAGCTAAAAAAAGACTAATGTCGCAAATGTAAAACCACTGCTAGGTTCAATCAACTCAGACAAATATTATATTTAAAATGTTAAAAATAAGATCGCATAAAGAGCAGCACTAATTAACATTGGAAGTTAAACAAGATATTATACCTACCCTGGAAATTCTAAATAAAAAAAAATGCGTAAACAAAAAATAATCAAGAAATCATTATACACAGACATCAAACGACCAACTTCCGGTGCAACTGACAGCGTCTAACAAAACACGAACATAAAACCGTCCGAGAGTATTATAACCGCTGGCGTCTACGTCACGACATTCTTGCCGTCACGGCCAAGTTGGCCAGTGTCGGCCAAGAATTAAATTTGGCATTCGTATACTAATGACCGACGCTCGTAATTAGCAACATAAACATATGGACGCGACCGAATATGGAAACGGGAACGGCCGGTCGAAAATAATCCAGCGGAGTTTCCGATCCGCTCGCGACTGACAGTCCGGTTCAATGTCGTTTGACGTTTGATATGTCACAAATATTGACTTTTGGCGGTAATTTTAGATGTTATGAAACGGATATAGATTATAAATATTTTTGGAGTCGTCTGTGAAATTTTTAATTTGATTAAAATGTGTTTTGATTTGTGGATGTAAAGAGAATATAAATATTTTTTTAACTTCTGGGATGTTTAAAATATTAAAACGAATATAAATATCTAATTCGATCATTTCTTTTTTCGCTACCGATTATTGATATAATTTTGTTAAAACCATACCAGGGTCAGCTTAATTTTATTATCTATATTAAGGACAACTGTATAACTGCCAGGCCAGTCGCTATTCTTAAATTTTGTTTTATTGAGGTCATCGTGGCACAGTAGCACAAGCGTGTGTGCCATTCAGTAAACGCGATTGTTGTGGGTTCAATTCCCACTCGGGGAAATCATCATTATTTATTAATATTTTCATTTCTTCGCTCTAATAACAAAGTAAGGCGCGGCGTTAAGTTACGACGCTCAACATGCAATGCCTCGAAAATTCGGCGGAACGTGGTGTACGGAACTATACAAACACTAGGTTCCTTCTGCCTATCCTACTAAATGCGTGATATAATGTGATTTTAAATATAATAATTATTATTATTATATAAATCAGCTTCATATTTAATACTAATGATAGTTTTATTTATTTTAAAAGCTAATAAAATAACTAACCTACATACCTATTTCAAGTTTCTCCGCTGCGTCTTGAACATTCATCTTCAAGTAAAACTTTCTTTCAGATCTACACAGTAATCTCGGATAAACTCGTCGGCATTTTGCTGCGAACTAGAAAACATCAATTGACTTTTTTCGAAGGCGAAGTACTTTTTCAGGTAATACAATTTTGTATTTACAATCATGTATTTAAAAATGAAGATTTTAATTTTTTAAAATAATCCATTTACCTTCTTGCCACAAAATGTTGCCCACAAAATTAATTATGACATTCTGTTTATAAGGTTTAAATATTTCTCGTGTCTTATGATAAAAAACATAAATGACACTACTTAGACAATATTTTTGCATTTGGTTACTGCATCTCAGAATCTTTAGATCTTTAAAATTAACTAAATTCATACGCTTTTTTTCCCATTTTTCGTCTTTCCTTCCTTTTATAAAAATTGCGTGTTTAATGGCAAAATTGTCCCAATTTATCTAAATGTGAATTTAAATAATAAAATGAATTTAAGTAATACTTTATATGAATTTAAAGTAATTTAAATATCATTTAAATTACTTTAAATTCATTAAATATCAGGATCAAACCCACAATCCCATATTTACAGTCGGACGCAGTCCCCCTGCACCACGACGGCCTAATATGATAAAAAATATATCATAATCAATTGTAAATCACTGTACCTCCTACTAAACTAAATATAAAACCACCGCAGCGATAAGATTTATAACTTTGTCCTCATTATTCGAAAAAATAATTTATTATATTATGATGAAAAGGGATAGTGGGTCACTGGCACAGTATAACATTTGTGGAGGTCCTATTTTACATTAAGATATTAATTTTCTCGTGGCCATCGTGTCGCAGGAGAAAAGAACCTGAAGAATCGTGATGGTTGTGGATTCGAATACCGATATCTTTTCGGAGAATTATACTTAAGCCCTAGAAAAAAATACGGCGTCGCGCTAGTTAACCCCTAATATATACTTAATAAATTCCGGAGGAAATGGGAGGACGCACTGTCTTGACATCAGGTTCTCTGATCTCTCTGTATACTTCGCTATACAGGTGTGATGCTGACAAAAAAAAATTCTTTCTCCTGACCATAACGATTTAAAATATTACACAAAATCTAAATAAAAAATCGAGAGTAAATATAGTTTTTGTTGATACTATTATTTCTTTTTCAGAAACGAGATGACGACGTTCCCGTATTTTTAATGCAACCTATCGACGACATAAGGCAATACTGTAATAATAGGGCTCTTCAAGCACGACGATCTGTGTCACCTATGCCTAACTAAATTTAATAAAAAAAAATTGTGTATAACCGTTGCACAATTTGTGCTCAGTTTTGTTATAATAAAATTATAAAATATTATATTAAATTTTATTGATAAGAAAAAATAATCCATCAATAATTACAAAATATTTAAAAAGAGTCACTTTTTAATATTGGAAATTAAAAAATATAAAAGCCGTACTATCTCGTTGTGTCGGCATATGAATAACATCTATAAATAATCTTAATAAGGTATTATATTTTTTCAAGTGCTTTGTTTTCCTTTCATTTGATAGAAATTTTGCAATTTATTTCCAAATGATGATCGATCGAAACAACAATTTTTTTTCAGCTTCACGCTGTATCCCGCACACAGGAGGGTAGGCAGAGGGAACCTAGTGTTAAGACAATCCGTTTCCCACTTTCTGCCGAATTCTGGAGGTATTGCGTGTTGAGTGGCAGAACTCAACGCCGCGCTTAGCCTCGACACCAGAGTAAATAAATGGAAATATAAATTTAACATACAAAAAGTTAATTGTTTATTTCTGTTGTTTATAATAGTTTATAATCTTCACGTAAGTCGAGTTTAATAATTTTTTTTCTTTACTTTAACCCCCTATATGATCACAGTGCATGTTCAGATTAGTATAATAATCAATAATCTATAATTTAAAGCAAATTCAATCTAATTTTATAATTCTGTTACATTTTCTCTGTTACATTCTGTTAACATTTTCTGTATCAATAAAACAATATGAATGTCTAGACTGAGAATCTAAGCATATTATGGTTATGTTTAGTAGATTAGCTTCAATTATAATGTCGAAGTCATTTATGACGGATTACTACGGCTTATAATTTAGACACCCGTTCTCATACTAAATATTTCTAATATAGATAATCTAATGTAAAGCTGAATTTAGAAACATATACAAAACGGCTTTCAAAATGACATAAAATAACATCACCAAAAAATATATAACAAATAATATATCAATAATGCTAATTTCATATGTTTTTATTTATTTCTTTTTTAAGTACATAGAACCAAAAATACCATATGTCTATATTATGTCTATTGTATTGTATGTAACTGAAAACATTCAAGTATTTTTCATCCAATTTAAATTAAATTTATCGAGGAGTTTCTATACACGCGTCAAAACCAAGACGGAAGGAGAATGAAACTTTTGGGCCTACACGTAATGAATTGAGATGTGATCTAAAAAATTACAATTTTTTTTGTTTTTAGAATAGCAAATAATAAATTAATTGACATTCTGGAAGTGGAGAAAAATGAAAAAAAATAAGATTTAGATCCTTAATCGATTAAAATCAATCATATTTTAAATCAGAGATGTGACAGCTGATTGACAATCACACCTTGTCTAATGATTTTTTGCATTTTTGCTTCTGTTTGTCATCGCAAAATCAGGCCATTAAATAAAAAACATTAAAAAAAAACATTTGCTTCTGTCATTACGTCCGTGTCATAACGCATCGACGTTTTGAATGTTTTCCCGTTTGTTTGATATTTTCAACGACTACT
>JAAIXJ010000051.1:928198-1000369 GCA_013403705.1 Heliconius hermathena
CTGTCTCCATGGAGTGAAACAAAGTAATATGGGAGTGAAAGTTGGCCTGAAGTGAAAGGTGACCTGAATGTGAATTGCCTGCTGTACGCAGATGATGCAGTGCTTATTGCATCATCAGAATGCGAGTTGCGGGCATTGGTCACCACTCTGAAAGAAGGATGTGAAAATAATGGTCTAAGCCTCCATGCGAATAAGACAAAGGTTCTGAAATTCATCTCAAGGTCATTTTTGAAAGAAATGAAGAACGGACGCAAAATCAGTGTAAATGGTAAAATATTAGAATAGGTGAATGAAGTGGTATATTTGGGAAGATTGTTCAGTAGAGATGGAAAATACGGGATGGATGTGGAAAGGCGTATTGCTGCCGGTAACAGGGTTAATGGAGCCTTAGCTGCATTGATGTGACGGCGAAACGTCAGCACACCTGCGCGTTTGGCCATACACAATGCAGTGTTGGTACCGACGCTGTTAAACGACAGCAAAACGTGGGTATTACAGAAGAAGAATGAAAGAAAGATGAATGCCGTGGAGAATCTCTTCGTAGGATATGCGGAGTCAGCTTAGCCGATTGAATCCGTAATGAAGCGATACACAGAATGGCAGGTATTAGCGAGGATGTCACGGTGAGAATGAAGAAGAACACGCTCAGCTGGTTTGGGCACGTCGAACGAATGAGTGATGAAAGGGCAAAAAAGATTTATGATGGACAAGTGAGTGGTAAGAGAGATAGAGGGAGACCTCGGTTGACCTTCGAAAACACAGTATCAAAGATACTGGAGGAAAGTCATATAAAAAGCATGAGGACTCCCCGGAGGGCATGTATGAAGAGGTTGATAACAGTGGACAAGGCGAAAGAGGTATGTTGAGACTACGGTCTCGCTACGGCGTTTGGCGTTCCGTTCTCTCTGACTACCTCGCTAGGGATAAAGCGTGAAGCTAAGTTAAGTTATAAGTTATAACATTAGATTTTGGTAAAAAATATTGCAAAAATTTAAAACGGAGATTACGCGCTTTTTGACTAGCAAAGTCATTAATCACATTTTCAAAATCAATAGTATCGACTAGTTCATGTTCAATTGACATGATAGCGAGATTGTATTTTTCATTTTCATTCTCTTATTTTTCTTGTACATTCCTTGATTCTTGATTGAAAAAAAATTAGAAGAATTGATCGTAGACTTTGTTGCCCCTTTCCATTTGTTGCCCGGTGCGACCGCACCGCTCGCACCCCCCCAGCTACGCCACTGAGTATTTGTTTTTAAATATTTGATTTATTGAAAATCGATGTATACTAAAAATTACATTATTTTGGATTAATATTCTAGTTTTTAACTGAATATTTAGGAAAAAAGCGTTGTAAATATAACAAATTAATTGTATAGAATAAAATGTAATAAAATAAAATTATTGTTGTATTAATGATTTAATTTTGCGTGTAAAAAAATAAAAGCTAAAAGCTATGTTATTTAACTAAAAAGTTCTAGTCGTAAATATATTATAATTTCTAGGATTTAGGAAATACTATTAGTAAGATTTGTCTTTTGTCTCTATTACGACAAAAGAATATATATATATATATATATATATATATATATATNAAAAATATTTTTTATACAATTTCTATGAATTAATATTGTGAATGTTATATATTATTATGATACATTTATTTTATAATTTAAATCCATTACACACATTATCGCACTTAAAAGTCTACTACGTCGTTATTACAGATAAACTATTTTAAATTAAACAATAAATTTATTGAATACAAGACTTGGTTTTTATTTCTCCCACGACTACTTTTTTAAATATCTACAATTCTTACTTTATCAACCTACACTTTGTGCCCCTGCGCCAGTCGTGGCGTAGGGGCACAAAGTGTGCCTGTAAATCGACTGGTTGTGGGTTCGATCCCCACTCGAGCGCGGCGGTGAGTTCCGCCACTCAACACGCAATGCCTCCAGAAATTGGCGAAAAGTAGGGAACGAAGTGTCTTAACACTAGGTTCCCTCTGCCTACACTGCTGTGTGCAGGAAACAGCGTGAAGCTGAAAAAAAAACCACCTAAAAAATTCATATTGTCTGTTGTCACTATTTCTATTTAATCGAAATATTTCATCTTCATACATATTTTGCAAAGCGAAAAATTGTTCATAAATTTATCTCTTTCAGCTTAAAACCTTTGAATTACAAATAGTTTGTGTTTGTTAAAAACTCTACGTACGAGTGCTGCATAATCTTCCTTTTTTAACTTCCTCTTTTTTAAGAAAAATGTGTCATTTACAATATTATGTAGAAAAATGGCCTTAAAAATAAATAAATAAGCTTGACGCTGTATCTCGTACACAGCAGGGTAGGCAGAGACAACTTAGTGTTAAGACACTCCGTTCCTCACTTTCTACCGAATTCTAGAAGCATTGAAGGATGCCTCCAGAATTCGGTAGATAATGGGAAACGTAGTGTCTTAACACTAGATTCCCTCTACTATATGCGAGAAACATTTCTTAGACTAGGAACGATTCACATATTTCGTTTTTCGTTTAGCTTTTTACTCGATACTTATCAACTCCCACATTCTATTTATTATGACAAACAAAGAGGTCAATAAAGTCTATTTTACATGACAAAAAGCGGTAGGGAATTCAGTGAAGGTTTATTGAGTTATGGCCACAACTTTATCCATCATTAATACAAAAGTGGCATACTAAGACTGCATAAAATATTCTTTTTATTATCTTATTGTGTCCTTGAAGTACTTAAAGTCAAAGATAAAGTCTAGAAAGTATTCTGAGAAATAAGAGCAAACTTGAATTATGTGTTTGTACGGGATTTTTTTTCCGCTTCACGCCGTATCCCGCAGGAAGAGGGTAGGCATAGGGAGCCTAGTGTTAAGACACTCCGTTCACCACTTTCGCCTAATTCCTAACTCAAAGCAACGCTGTGCCTCTACACCAGAGCGAAGAAATGAAAATATAAATTTAAATAAATCTTTAATATCCTCGAATGGGAATCGAACCCACAACCAGTCGCGTTTACAGTCACACTTTGTGCCCCTACGCCACGACTGGCCTCGTGTTAGTTATAGTTAATAATAAATAATATAGATTTTACAAATAGTACATCGCAACACAATAAAACAGCATAAATGTGGATTCGATCCCTACTCGGGGAGGGTTCTATTATATGTATATCTATTATAAATTATTTTCTTTCAAATTGGTTTTTATTTTCTATAAAAATTGGTTTTACCTTGGGAAGCAGCGCCTCCAGTACTGCTCAAGAGCAGGTATCGAACCCATAACCATCACTTATCCTTATAACTAACCATACCATATTTTATTGAATGAGTCTAATATTACATATAAATTAAATAAGTTGACGATGGCCGTATATTTTGTGCCGTTAACATCTCTTCGTATCGACACAACGAAAAGTTTTCTATTATCCAAGTTTCATTGAAATTATTCAAGCTGAAACATTTGTACGTTTCGAAATATAGAAATCAATAAAAAATGCAAAACTAGACATCACTTAAAAATATAATTCTGGCTATTTTCTAATAGTAATTTCATAGTCAAGGGAATTCTCTACTTTTTGGCCGTCATGGTGCAGGGGCGCAAGAATGTGATAGTAACGAGACGGATGTGGATTTGATTCCCACTCGGTGGAAGAAATTATTATTTATTAATTAATATTTTTGTTTATTCGCTCTGGTACCAAAAAAATCCGGGGTTGAGTTCTGCAAATATTATGGTGGATTTCAACACTTTCAATAGAATAATCGACAAACATATAAAAGATCCCACTAAACCGAGGTATGTCGCGTCTTAAAAGCAGACTGGACAATCACAAACCGTGTAAGCTCGGGGCACATATGAAGCCAGATCATTGGAAGCTTTTTATCTATTTTTTTTTTTCACCTTCACGCTGCATCCCGCACACAGCAGGGTAGTCAGAGAGAACCTAGTGTTAAGACACTTCGTTCCTTTCCACCAATTTCTGGAGGTATTGCGTGTTGAGTGGCGGAACTCAACGCCGCGCTTTCCCCTCGACACCGGAGCGAAGAAATGAAAATATAAATGTAAATAAATATTTCATCTCCTCGAGTGGGGATCGAACCCACAACCAGTCGGTTTACTAGCAGCACACTTTGTGCCCCTGCGCCACGACTGGCCTCACTTTTTATCTATGGTTGAAAAAAATCGGATCTCCTTCTTCAAACAATATGACTGGAGATAAATTTACAAAAATTTTAAGATTTATCGCTTCAATAAAAAACCAAAGATCCAAACTATTACAGACAATTTATATGTAATAGCCGGGCTTCAGGTGACTTTTCATGAAGAATCCGTCGATAACTCAATGCGGGCTTACGCGATATATGCTCTTACATTCGGCATCAAGTTTTGGTTAGCAGTTGACATCGAATAAAATATATTGCAAACGGTTTCCCTTCTTTGAGGAAAGATGAAACTCGAAGGTCACAATCATTGGATGAGGTCACATTGATATTAGCGGAACCATATTTAGACTGAGAAGAAATGTAAAAATAAACCTTTACAATCATCCCGCCAGCTCAAAAGTTGCTTACTCGAAAAATAACTTTAGTTTGGTTCAATAAACGAGAACTGCCAAAACTCGTTAAGGAAAAAAACAATAGGATGACTTGATTTTCCTCAGATTTGTATAATTTTTTTTTAAGGAAAATGCGCTTTTTTATTCACCCCTCAATTTGACGGGTGCAATAGAGATAGGTATATAAGAAACGTCCGTAAACCTAGTGTAAGAATAAATGGACTAACAGATTTATCGATTTATGCTCTGAACAGCTATATATATGAAAAAACGTACTAAACAAAAACCGAACCTAAACAAGGAAAAATTATATAATACATTTGTTACTTTAAACTTAAATAATTTTATATAAAACTCATTTAAATAAGGATCAAAAATAAACTGCAATATAATACAAAAATATCTTTATTTCTTACAATAAAACTTAATTGTAACATTTTTAGAAAAATCTTTTTCTATAGTTTGCAACACAACTATTATTTAAAAACAATATGTTAAAATACATTGAGACCTAAATTTAAATTATCCTTCACATATATTGTCTAACGAACATCGATATCTACTCAAAAGTATATAAATTATATAAAATCAGCTTCACGTTGCATCCCGCACACAGCAGGGTAAGCAGAGGGAACCTAGTGTTAAGACACTCTGCTCCCCACTTTCTGCCGGATTCTGGAAACATTGCGTGTTGAGTGGCAGAACTCAACGCCGCGTTTTGCCTCGACACCAGAGCGAAGAAATGGGAATATAAGATTAAATAAATATTTCATCTCCTCGAGTGGTGATCGAACCCACAACCAGTCGATTTTACAGTCACACTTTGTGCCGCTGCGCCACGACTGATCTCTGTAAATTATATTCTGCACTTAAATTATTTTCACAATATTACAGACGACACCAGAGGACAAACCATAGCTTTAATGAAAACAATATACTCGTATATCGCGAGCTTAGAGTGTAAACCTGCTAAATTCGTTTCAATTTTTTTTGTTATGTACATTTAAATCGTTTAAAATTTATATCATTTAACACACACCAGGGTAGGCGGAGGGAATCTAATGTTAAGACACTCCATTCTCCACTTTGCACGGTGAGTAGCGGAACTCTAAATTACTCAAAATTAATAGTAAATAAATATTTAATTAAAAATAAATAAAAATTTTACTTCCTTGAGTGGGGATCGAGCCCACAACAGATACTTATAGATTTTTAAAGATGTCTGTTTGTACTGATAATTTGCCTAATAGGATTTTAGCAGAGTTACAATCTAAGCCGACCATATAAGATTAACACCTAAATTATTATTCACAAAATTGAGGTTACAGCTCAAACTTTTTAGACACATACAATTTGTTCTTTGTATTTATTAGAGTCCTAGCCAAAAATTTAAAATTACAGATAATCTATAATTTATTTATTAGTTAGTTTACTCTAATAATACATTTTTTTAATAAATATGCCCGTAAATTGGGGTTGTCAGGGCGCACGAGCATAAGCCTGAGAAAGTCAAAGCAATGGTTGCGGGTTTGATTCCCACTGGGGGTATAACATATCAAATGTTTTCATTATCTTCGCTTTGATACGCCTACGTTGGAATCTAGCACTCAATAAGCAATATCTCAACAGCAGAAAGTGATAAACGGGAATGTCTTAATGGAAATGAACTGTCATAACACTAAGTTCCCTCCACTCTATCCTGCTTTGTGCGGGATACAGCGTGAAACTAAAAAAACAACTAAAAATAGTTACAATTTATAAGAAATAAATATTAAAAAAAATACAATTATTTAATAAGACTACATCGTATTTATACAGTACTTTTCTCCTTACAAACTGTCTTGTTACAAACTTCGCGTTGACTTAATTGAACACAAATAATATGTTCGCAACTCAAAGTTATTAAGCGGAACACAAAAGATAAGAACAAATGTCAATAAATTTTCACTTTCAAGATCACTCCCAAATTTTCACTTTTCTACAAGCTGTATCCCTCACACAGCAGGTTCGACAGAGGGAACCCAGTGTTGAGACACTGCGTGCCCCATTATTCACCATAATAAATTAACACCTACTATTATTATTATTATATATATATAATAATTATTATAAATATAATTAACACTTATAAACAAAAAAAAATATAAAACACAGTTTCAGTATATAAAGTTTCACACAAGATCGTTCTTAACCTGTAAAGTAAAAACATCACATACTTTACTCTGCTTCAATTTCACATTCTCAGTCCAACTTGGCACCGGGTCTGAGGGAGCGCTCGCTATCATTGAACTCTCTTGGAAAGCTACGTCGTAGTGTCGACGGCATTTTGGATATTTCTGAAAGGAATTCATATAATTCACACGTACGTTACAAGCCAATTTGACGGGTTATAAGGGTTAAAACGGTACAAGGGAACATTTTTGTGGTTGAAGGAACGTTGGATGAATTTCATTGTTATTATACGGGAAGTCTTTTTTTCTTTTTTACTAATTCAGGCCAGTCGTGGCGCAGGCGCAAAAAGTGTGACTGTAAAACCGATTGGTTGTGGGTTTGATCCCCACTCGAGGAGATGAAATATTTACTTAAATTTATATTTCCATTTCATCGATTTGGTGTTGAGACAAAGCGCTCCAGAATTCGACAGAAAGTGGGGAACGGAGTGTCTTAACACTGGATTCCCTCTGCCTACCACCCTGCTGTGTACGGGATACAGCGTGAAGGTGAATTTGATTTTATTTAAGTACTAATTCTCTAAGGATTCCGTCATAAACGATAATAACTGATAAAGACTATGATAATATTCATGTGTAACTAATTCTACCTAAGATTTTCATTTTCATTTAAAAAAATTGGAGATATTTATAGCTTTAAGAAGTTTATTATTTTTATAGTATGATCTGTCAATAGATCTCTGTTAATAAGCCTTAAGATAAACGCATTATACGATTTACGTAGGTCATATATTATATTACCTATTCTGTTCTATAATTTTGCCATCCATTTAAAAACTGAATGGCGAGATATACAAAATTATTTTTAGTGTAGTCAAAGGGAACTTGGGAACATAGTGTTAAGACAATACGTTCCCATTAACACGTTCCGTTCTCTATTCTCCGTCGAATTCTGGAGGCATTGTGTGTTGAGTGACGTAACTTAACGCCGCGCTTACAACATAATCTCAATATGAACATTACTACACCTAAATTACAATTTCACATTCGGTCCGACAAGATCAAATTTGTCCATATATTTCAATAGAGAAAGCTCTATAACAAATATTCTGAGCTACATTAACCTGAATCAATAATCCCATAGGAACTATCCTAAGAAAACAACAAATAACAAAATAGGATCAAATACGCTTAATATTATAGATATTTGCGTTCAAAAGTTCAAAGTGGAGTCGACTTAAAATTGTTTGCCGATTCCTTTGAGTTGATAATATTTTAATATTGTACGTATACATATTCAGCTTCACGCTGTATCCCGCATACAGCAAGGTAGGCAGAGGGAACCTAGTGTTAAGACACTCCGTCCTCACTTTCTGCCGAATTCTGGAGGCATTGCGTGTTGAGTGGCAGGACTCAACGCCGCGCTTTGCCTTGACACCAGAGCGAAGAAATGGAAATATAAATTTAAGTAAATATTTCATCTCCTCGAGTGGGGATCGAACCCACAACCGGTCGGTTTTACAGTCATAGTTTGTGCCGCTGCGAGACGACAAGCCTCATACATATTCGTATTAAAATTGAAAATTTAAATATCAATTTTGTAAGGAAACTCAACTGATAAAGTCCAACGTTTAATATTTATTTTTATAGGCAATATATCATTATTGGCTTTATAAAAGTATAAAAAATAACTATAATAAAAAGTATTAGGTCAGTCGTGGCGCAGCGGCACAAAGTGTGACTGTAAAACCGACTGGTCGTGGGTTCGATCTCCACTCGAGGAGGTGAAATGTTTACTTTAATTTATATTTCTATTTCTTCGGTCTGGTGTCGGGTTAAGCGCGGCGTTGAGTTCTGCCGCTCAACATGCAATGCCTCCGGAATTCGACAGAAATTGGGGAACGGAGTATCTTAACACTAGGTTACCTCTGCCTACCCTGCTGTGCGCGGGATACAGCGTGAAGCTGATAAAAAAAATAACTATAATATAAAAGTATTAATATTTTGTGGAAAGTTATTGAAGCCCCAAACTTTTGGCGTACTCTAATTTTCAATGACAAAGAGTTCTAATAAACTGTATATTATTTGTCGTTTTCTACGAAAATTGTATAATATTTTATGTCAATTTATCGATACTTTATTGTATTTTTTTTTCAAATACGATGGTCGGGGATTCGGAATCGATTCTCACTCAGGGCTATGAAATATTTGCATTTATTCTTTTTTTTTAGATTCACGCTGCATTCTGCACATAGCAGGATTGCCTGAAACCTGGGGATCTAGTGTCAACATACTCCGTTCCCATTAAGACACTTCCNCGCTCGTTTGCCGTGTTTTTTCCAAAAAAAAAAAAAAAAAAAAAAAAGAAATGTTTTAATACAAATATTGCCTTGGGATTAGGGAGTATGTTTATTATGCAGAAATCGATGTATAAATTCATATACTTCTAAGCTGGCGACGATAACATCAAATGAAGCTTATTACTCTTCACTTAGTTTTTTTTTACTTTTTATATTATTATTTTTGTTCTTCATAGGTGGCGCTCTTAAACGACACAACAGTGGCATATGAAGACGGAGAAGACCCAGATGCAGTTACACTGCTATCTATACTATTAGTTGGTTAGTTATGATTGAATATTTTTTATAGTTAAGCAATAATTAATTTTTTTTTTTACTTCAAGTTCTTTTATCGTTGATAAATTCAACTTTAATTCTGAAGACATTGCGTATAGTGGCGGAACTCAACATTACGCTTTGGTATTTCATAGTATTTCATTCCCCTGAGTGGGAATCGAACACACAACCGTCACGTTTTCAGTCGCCTGCTTATGCATTTGCACCACGACGATCTCAAAGTAGGAATTAAATCGTTGATCTCATAGAAAAAATGTGAAAAATGTGCGTGAAAAATGACTTCACCAGAGAAGTTCCTTAGTAGACTCATGTGTAGGTTTAACTAGAGATCCCTTAGGATTTCTTTAATGCTCTCTAATGAAAGAAAAGTGGAATTTAATATTTCCTTTTTTCTCCATTCCACTATAGATGCCAAAAAGTAACAAACGTAAACCTGATAAACTAAAGGTTACCTCAATATATATTTAATCTTTCTTTTCTAGGTATATTCCTATCTCTATTAATATTTGTAAGTGCAGCAGGAAACATATTAGTGTGTATAGCAATATACACGGATAGAGGCTTACGGAGGATCGGCAATCTGTTTTTAGCTTCCTTGGCGATAGCTGATATGTTAGTTGCTGCTGCTGTTATGACATTTGCCGGTGTGAACGATTTGTTAGGGTGAGTTTTTTTAGTAATATACTAATTTTTATTTTAGTTTAGTACTATATTTAAAACTTGATAACTTAACTTAACTTAGCTTCACGCTTTATCCCTTGCGGGGTAGTCAGAGAGAACGGAGCCCCAAACGCTACGGTATTAACTTGATTTTTTTATAATATAACAGCACAATCTATCTAATAGAATTAAGATATTTTTCTCATGTATTTCTTTAGTTTCACGCTGTGTTCGACACTTAGCAGGGTAGACAGAGGGGACCTGGACCTGACCTAGTAACACTAGATTCCCAGGTTACAGACACGCCGTTCCCATTAAGAATACTCCGGTTATCACTTCGCTGAATTCTGTGGAGCAATTACAATCACGCACTTATGCCCTTGCGCCACGACTGGCCTCGCAACCTTCCTTTTACTATACATATGTAACACTATTCTAATTAATTTTCTACCACAATACTTAATTACAAATTTACATAATAATATTAACAGAATTGATTATTTCCATTAATAAGTTAACAACTATTTAATAGTGGAAGGCTGTAAGTAAACTGATAACACATTAACTAGGCGCGATAGCATCTTGAGCTCTATTAATACTCCTCTTGTCGAGTATGTCACGTAGTTAAGTTGATTAAATGTACATACGAGTACATACACATCTATAAGTTTTATATATGGAAATTTTTGTGTATAATTGTGAGGCCAGTCATGGTGCAGCGGCACGAAGTGTGACTGTAAAACCGACTGGTCGTGGGTTCGATCCCCACTCGAGGAGATGAAATATTTTCTTCTTTTATTTTTTTAATTATTTTTTTCCAAAATACATTTCTATTATTAATCTTAAAAATAATACTAATATTCGAACCCAATCTAGTTAGTTCTTGTCTTATATGATTTATGTTATAAATCATAATAGCATAAACCGTATAAGACATACTAACATACCATATAAGGGCCTAACAAACTGCAAAACAAGTTAAACTAAAAGCATACAAGCTTTTATAGAGCTTCCAATGTGCGTAGTTAGCTCGCAGCGACGCTCAGTTGAGTTTCTATCACGAGGACTTTAAAATAGGCCGTAGGATCAATATTAACGTTCTTGTTTTTTTGTTTCAACTAAGTAGTAGGCTTATAAAAGAGTCGTTAGTTAATTATATATTAAAGGGAAAGGTCTTTTTTGTTTAAATTAACTTCAATTTCTCATTGAATGATAGTTACGTTTTTGTACAGTTTTGAGTCTATTTACATATTAGATATTTAATTTTTTCTAATATTTTCATTTATCTGCTCTGGTAGACAATATCTCCAAAACTGTGCGAAATAGATTAACTTATGCCTAAACTTACTTTGCGTACCCTGCTAAGCTACAAAGAAAAAAAATGCCAAAAAAAGAAAACAGAAAATCTTGAATAATTGAGATACCTTTTAGGTACTGGGTGTTTGGAGAACAATTCTGTGACACATGGGTGGCGTGCGATGTGATGTGCTCCACTGCGTCCATTCTCAATTTGTGCGCTATATCGCTCGATCGATATATACATATAAAGGATCCTTTAAGGTACGTACAATTAGATATATAATATCAATCAATTCAACAAAAATATATTGTTTTTGTATCTTCACATATTAATGTAGGCAAAGGGAATCTGATAGTCTAGTGTTAAAACACTCCGTGTCTAACTTAGCTTCAAGTTTAAAGTTGAATTAGACGTTAGTATATTAATATTATATGCGTATATATGCATAACATAATGAATACGGAGGCCGTCGTAGCGCGACTGAGTGTAAACGCGACAGTTGTGGGTTTGAACCCCACTCAAAATAATGATAATAGTTTCATTTATGCATTTCTCGCACTAGTAAACAAAGCGCGGGGTTGAATCCCGCCACTCTATACGCAATATATCTATAAAAAGTAGGGCAAAGTAGGAAACAGATTAGCAATACGTTCCCTCTGCCTACTTTGCTTGCGCGAAAAAGCGTCAAGCGAGCGACTGTTCTACACAAAATTTATAAACATAGAAACACGAGTACAACGATAGTCACGTTTCTTACTTAGTGCCATAATCTTAATATTTACCTGTTGAATTTTACACCTGCGTTTAAATTACTGCTCTCACCGTCTCAAGCGATACTTGGAAACCTTTTGTTGAAATAAAGTGAGGCCTTTCCACTGTCGTTAAATTATAATAGATCATAACTTTTTGAATTATACACAAATTTCTAAGCATGGAAGTTTTTAAATTACATGTGATATTTTAATTCTTATACAAAAATGATTTAATTGTGTGTAGAGTAATTTATATGTTGAAAATAATAAAATATATTTATTGAGTCTCATAGGTTTCATTTAATGTTTTTGTTTTAATTTTCTCGTGATGAATGTATTGAAAAACAAATATTTTTTTTTATTTATATAATTAAGGAAAAAAAACTACTAAACCAAAAATAAAATATCCAGGAGGATAGAAATGGCCAGGCCAGTTGTGGCACAGGGGCACAAAGTATGACTGTAAAATCGATTAGTTGTGGGTTCGATCCCCACTTGAGGATTCCTTTCATCGAGTGGAGATCAAACTCTCAACTAGTCGATTTTATTTAAAAGATATTTATTTAAATTTATATTTCCATTTTTTCACGCTGGTATCGAGGCAAAGCGCGGCGTAGAGTTCCGCCACTCAACACGCATTGCCGCCAACGGAGTGTTAACACAAGGTTCCCTCTGCCTTTTCTGTTGTATGCGGAATACAGCGTGAAGCGTGATTTAGTTTTTTTTTTTCAAATGGTATTTGACAAAAATATATATATATATATTTAGTTAAATGCATACATATGTATATTATCATTAAATAAATTAAATACATTCTTTAGTAATGCATAACTTTGCAGACAGTGCTTTGTGTCTAACTTCATCAAAGATAAGCTACTGTAAGTTTCATCAATTCTAAAATTAAATACAAAATTCAAGTATATAGTTAAATAAATATTTTAATTGTGAACTTTATTTACACATTTATTGTTGCAAAGGATCTGACTATAAACGCGACGCGTTTGGGTTCAATTCCCATTCGGGGCAATAAATTGTTAAATTTCCTCGTGCAACACACGTATAAGAAAAAGCGCGCGTTGAGCTCCTCCACTACACACGCAATATCTGAAAAATTTCAGCAGCAATTGGAGAACAGAGTGTCTTAACACTAGATTCCCTATGCCTATCCTGCTTGCGGAATACGGCGTGAAACTAATAAAAAATAATAATAAATTAACTTTTTGCCAACAGATACGGCCGCTGGGTGACACGCCGAGTAGCGATCATAACCATTGCCCTCATATGGCTACTGGCTGTCCTCGTCAGCTTCCTGCCTATATCTCTAGGGCTCCACCGACCCACAGATGAGGTGACGACCACAGAAAGACCACCCAGATACCCCACTTGCGCACTGGTTCTGACGCCTACATACGCTGTGGTATCGAGTTGTATATCGTTTATACTGCCTTGCATTGTCATGATTAGTATATATTGCAGGTTAGTTGTACTGTATGTTTATTTTTTTGTAGGTAAACTATGGAAAAATTCTATAATAATATACAAAAAATGTTCTTTTTTGTATATTATTGTATTTTAAAGGCTATATTAATAAAATCTAATCAGCTTCACGCTGTATACTGCACACAGCAGGGTAGGCAGAGGGAACTTAGTGTTAAAACACACCGTTCCCCACTTTCCATTTAAATAGTTCTGGAGGTATTGTGTGTTGAGTGGCGGAACTCAACGCCGCGCTTTGCCTCGACCTCGACCAGAGCGAAGAAAATATAAATGTAAGTAAATATTTCATTTCCTCGACTGAGGATCGAACCCACAATCAGTTGACTATACAGTCACACTTTGTGCCCCTGCGCCGCGACTGACCTGATTGTTAGGTAGTAGCTATTTAGTGCAGGAATTTTATTTAAAGAGAATAAAATCAACACTTAGTAAAATTAATGAATATTCTGATTATAAATTAACTTCGTTGTGACATTTAAATCTAAACATCGAACTCAATTTCGTGCTAACTTTTCCGAACTGTAATAAGTGGAGAAAAAGATTTTAATAAATATTAATATACCCATAATAAATATAAGCATTGCTTAGTAGTTCAAACATAGAAAATTTAATAATAAATACTAATGAATATTTTTTAATTATCCAAATATCTTGAACTATAAAACGCAGAATAGAGTATTATTTCGCGTTCTCGTAGGAATTTAAATGAAAGGAAATCCCATCTTAGAGCTCCCTCAAAATCTTCAAGAAACTTACATGCCAGATTTCTGCACTATTCGCAGAGTCATTCCGGTTGTACGTAGCCTGTCAGTCAGTCAATAAGAGAATATATATATATATATATATATATATATATATATATATATATATATATATATATATATATATATATATATATCATATAAGCTTGAATATAAGTCCCGCAGGAGTTAATGTCTGTCATCTAGCACCAGATACTACTTGAGAAATGTTAGATATTTTTACAAAGGATTCCAAATCTATAGGGATTTAAAATAGTGAAGTCTTATATTTATGTATGACATTGAAAAAATGCGCGTGGATATATCATCAATTTTTATATTGTGTATTTTACTTACAATTTATATCATTTAAATCGTCTCAATCGTGGTGTATTTGGAACGCTGAACGTCATCAGTTGAAAGCGGAAAACGAAAGTTCCGTCTAGAATATAAAATAAATAATTAGACGACATTAAGTTTCTATATACGAGAACATGTGAAAAAAAAATGTCATAGAGTTCTTTTACTATTTTCTGCCAAGACGGTCATGTGTTCAAATTCCCCCAAGTGGTATTTGAACCCTCAACTGTCACATTTACAATCAAATCCTGTACCTGTGCTCTACTTCATCACTAAGTAAACCTGTTAAAACTAAATATCTAAATAGAGAATTTTCTTCCCAGACTATACTGCTACGCTCAGAAGCACGTGAAGTCGATCCGGGCTGTCACAAGGACAGTCCAGCTACCTGACAACAGGACGAAGTCAGTTAGAACTCGCGTCCACACTCACGTCCACTCATCACCCTATCACGTCTCCGATCACAAAGCTGCTATCACAGTGGGAATCATCATGGGAGTGTTCCTTCTGTGTTGGGTGCCATTCTTCTGTGTTAACATCGTTGCTGCATTTTGCAAGACTTGTATACCAGGTTGGCATATCTATATTTGTATATTGATATTTTTTGTTTTTATTTGCTTGGTCGAACGCGCTAATTTCAAGAACTATATCGACGAAGAATATTTATCAAGGAAGGCTGTGAGCTACGTTATATCACGTTAATCGCTTACTTTGTACCTGCGGCCAAATATTCCTCGGGCGCTTAGTATGTATGATATTTGACAATATTTCATACACAATTTTAATTATTTTCATTATTTTGATTGACCACGGGAGCGAAGTCAGTTAGGTCCACTATTCGTCCATTATTAGTTCAAAAATAAATAAATATTAAAATGCTTATACAATTTATTTTAATAAAATCTAAGCAATAAACATTTATTTTTGGACTTTGAATTGGTACAGAAAATAAAATAATAATTATATAATTCTTACGTGTGTTTAATGTAAGTCAAGTATTCGTTTTTCTATTATTTATATCAAGTAGTCCTAATATTTTTCAAGTTAATAATTGATAATATTAAACAGAATAACAGTAATCTTAATAGATTTCAAATATTGTATTTCTGTAATTACTTTTACCAAAGTAATTATTAGCCACTGTAAAATTACCATCCAATACTTCTTAAATTGTTTTTAATTAAACAAAAAGTTTCCCGAATTTATTAAAATAATACGGTACCATGTTTAAATTAACTCATAAAGGCCTTTGATGTAAAGTTAGAAATGTCAGACCATATTTTGAATGTATATCCTTTGTACAAATTAATTTAATCAAAAACTATTGACATTACAACATTTAAGTTAATTAACGATTTTAATTATAAATTCACAAAACGTAAATAGAATTCAAATTCAATTTATACAGATTCCTCGTACAGAAGATTTTGTAGTAATTAATTATGATGCATTACCCGAACCCATACGTGACATTAAATATAATGAGAAAATAAATGAATAATCCAAAGGATGTGACCCATAAAAATATTTCTGGCATTAAATAATTGATTAAATAAATTAAATTAGCTTCACGCTGTATCCCGCACACAGCAGGGTAGGCAGAGGGAACCTAGTGTTAAGACACTCCGTTCCCCACTTTCTGCCGAATTCTGGAGGCATTGCGTGTTGAGTGGCAGAACTCAACGCCGCGCTTAACCTCGACACCAGAGCGAAGAAATGGAAATATAAATTTAAGTAAATATTTCATCTCCTCGAGTGGGGATCGAACCCACAACCAGTCGGTTTTGCAGTCACACCTCGTGCCGCTGCGCCACGACCGGCAAATAATTGATGGGCGATCTAAATCGAAAGCTTGAGATACGTGATAAGGAAATTACAAATGAAATTGCCTCAGAGATGGTCGCAGTGGTGGATAAGCATTTGGGTCAGTGTGTTGTGAAGGCAGCCGTAATTAGGAACAAAATGTATTCATTATTAATGACATTGTAAAAGCACTTTATGGTTGTAACGCCCTAAGTGTTCTGAAATTAAATGATTTATCTAAAATTTCGCGTTGATATCAGTTTCATGTTATTATATAAAATGTTTTAACATTTTTATTTCAAGTAATATTATTGATTATATTATGCTAAATTTATAGATATTGTAGATATATTTAGAATATTTTTAATTCGGAACCATTATGAATACATTTTAAATATATGACCTATTTATGTATAATATAACGTATTTATATTTCCATTATTAAATTCTGTATACGTAAATATTTTCATATTTAACCTAAAACTTTTATTACAGATCTCGCATTTAAAATCCTCACGTGGCTCGGCTATTCCAACTCCGCGTTTAATCCGATCATTTACTCCATATTCAACACCGAGTTCCGTGAGGCGTTTAAGAAAATACTCACGTCCAAATATCCTCCTTGTTGCGGATATCAGACAGTAAGAGCAAATACACCAACTAGAAATGATAATTTCGTCACTGATTACGGAACTAAGACTCTGGTAGTTCGAAGAAGTGGCTCCTTAGGTCTTTCTGGTGTCGATCCTACTCCAAGGTCTTCGGCTGAATCTGTGAAACCTTTAAGGGATTATCACATCTGACAAGAAGACGGGAGCAGCAACAATGGACTGCTCGACAAAAGCGACGTAGTGTAAGTAAAAGACTGTTTATTTTGTATATCTATCTTATGAGTTGTTCGTGTAACGTAGCAATAAGATGCCTAGCAATTCTCTTTTACATATCAAGTTGATTAGTATAGGTGCATTGATTAGAGCTTCGTGCGATTCTTCTAATAACCCTATTAAAAGATAAGATATAGATAACATTGGCAAAACTATAAATTATAAAAGATTTAAATTTAAAAATTAGCTTAAATTGATCTATTTGATGTAGGATTCTTGTAAGGCATCCATTTTTCTATTTTATTGGTCAGTTTTGAGTTTGTAGAGTATATTAAATGTTTTTAAAAAAGATATGTATAAGTCATCAATCTTTTGTCTTTTCAGCTAAAACATGTATGTGCACGAAGTGTAGCTTCAAATTAAATAACTAAATTAATAAATCAAGTTTAATATCAAAAATTAAATTTTTGTAATAGAATATTTTCATCTTCAATTTATTATATTCCTGTGATACTTTTGTATATAGTTAAATAACTTATTTTTAAAAGTGTAAATAAGAATACAGAATTAAATATATTCTTTATTAAGGTATGTCACTATTAGTTAATATTTAATAACGATATAATTGACGTTATTGCCTCATTTTCTAGTTCTGTTCTGTAGTATATTACTGATTTGAGTTCAGTGATAAACCTCTTTGTTCTTCACTTCGATGTACTTTGGTCTGAGTGACCAAGTTCAATCGATCTTAGCAAATAAATCCTTTCAGCATTTCTACCTACAATAGTCGTCTTAAAACGTTACACTGGCTGAGCTTACGTTATTATATGTTATTTATATTTCTATAAATGTAGTATTATAAAAATGAAATATTTGTTTAGTTGATCACGATAATCTCAGGAACTACTGTTTCGAATCGAAAAATATTTTCCCTTGGAAACCGGGCTTAAAGTCTGTCATACTCATAATACATGTATAGCTTTATCTACTAGTCAATTTAGATCTTTTTTGTTCCTAAAGTCAAATAACATTTAAATAACTTTAAATTTGCTGTTGTCATATTTGTAGATATATAAAGATTATAAATGGTTCTCATAGAAATTCTGTAAATGTTTAAATATGGCTGTTATTTTTTTCTTTATATAAAGGTCAATTTTAATTATTAAACAAAATTTTATTTTCTTCAGAAATTACTCAAATAATATGTAATTCTTCATTTATTTTTTTAACTAGATAAGAAATCTTTATTGTCGTACTTGTAATATATAAAAAATATTATTCAAGATTTGTTTAAAAGTTCTCAAAATATTTAAATTACATAATTACTATGAATGAGGCCACCGGGCGCAGTGGCACAAGCGTTCGTTGTAAGTTCGATTCCTATTGTATGAAATTAGATATGAATTATTATTTATTAATATTTTCATATCATATCTCTGATACCAAGGCAAAACGCGACGTTGAATTTCACCATTCAACACGTAATATAATACTTCAAAAATGCATAACTTTTCTAAATAAAACACAAATTTAATTTCAATAGTAACAAAAGTTTATGTTATATAAACAAACGTTTTGCGAAATTAAAAAAAAAAATAATGCAATATTTTAAGCAAAAAAAAATGTAAAAATATTTTCGAGAACTTTTGGACTTAATTTTGATGCTGTTATGATTAAAAAATCTATTTAATAATAAGTAAATGTATTAAATTTATATAGTTAACTAAGTACCAGATGCTTTCCAGAAGAACCTTTAGTATATATGAATATATTACAATGGGGAAAAGCGCTAATGAAATTTATTGATATAATTGTAAAAATATTGTAAAAGTATATATATCGCTATACGAATGTTGTAATGTTTTTAGATTTTATTTATTGTATATACTTTCTTCTGTAGAAAATATGTTGTAGTTTCTTAAAGGATATAATATAAATGTATTTATGTATGTATATTATTATAATTTAATATGCAGCTTCTTTTTCTTAATAAATCGTATTTATTCAAAAATGGGAAACTAAAACGAGTATAAATAATCAAATTAAGTCAATAAACATTTTTTAAAAAAATGCAAAAATAAAGCAATCTTCATAAGTTATGATGTCGAGATTCTAATAATATAACTGGTACAGATACACATATTTTTATTTGAAATAATTATGATAATTAAAATTACCGTCGAGGCGTAAGGGAACAAGCTGTGGGCTTAGTTAACACTCGGGGGAATGATTACTTCTTTGCTCTCAACGAGGCAAATGACGGCGTTGAGCTCCGCCACTCAACACGCAATGCCTCGAGAATTTGATATACAACGTGAAGCTATAAAAATATATATTTTCTATACGTATATCGTATTAGTTTAAGGTCATATCACATTTATACGACAAAAACTGTCTGTCTTATCTGTAAAGTCGGCTTAGATACGATAATTTTACGTGATAACGTCGTAAGAAAATATTCATAACAAATTATTTACTTTTATGAATTAAATTATTATATCTGAATTACCATTATTTTGTACAATACAAAGGAGTTAATTGAAAACCACAAAAAAATCGATAAATTATTACAACATTATGCTTAACAAGATTATGCAAATTTATTGCGAACTAGCGGCTCGCCCACGGCTTCGCCCGCTTAAAATACATGAGTATTGATTTAATAAGCAGAATTGATTGACAACTATAATGACTTCTAATATGATTTTTTTACGACATTATCGTCAAAGAATTTTTGATTGTTTTAAATAAAAAATACGACCTTTGTTGATATTTGATATTTATAAAATATACATAAAGCTATTTATTTATTACACGTATATATTTTTGTAACTTTATGTTCTTTTTACCTATATAATATACTCTATTAAATGTGCTGATGTCAGTGAATAATTTAATTTACTCATTCAGAAACAGCCTTAAATGTTAAATTATTGATTTGAAGGATTCATAATATTCTTTGTAAAATAACTGTAATAATTGCATATTAACTCCTGTACAGTTTTTAAATTAGTTACATATATTATATGAACGAACCAACCAAAAAATCTTTGTATTTACTTGATATTTCTTTCAAGATCGTTCTTTATCTCTGTGTTGAATTAATTACGACTTCTTTCAAATGACGATAACTTTTTTTTTAATGAACCGATTTTGATGAACTAAACTTTAGTAGTTAAGTTGAGTTAAAACAAAGCAATTGGTGAAATTTTCAAGTAAATCGGTTCAGTACTTTCAGAGAAAAATGCGGACAAAAATATGTCGACAGACAGACAGACAGACAAACAGACAGACAAGAAATTCAAAAAAAATCTTTTTGCTTTCTATTATTCTTTTTAAGTGTCCCTCTATCCATTTCAGTCAAAATTACTAAATGTACAGACAAAATATTTTTACTGTCTTATTATATAAGAGATAATTATATACGATATTTAATTACAACTAAAAATGAATAGATAGAAGCCTCATTATGGCCGATCTTGCCTCTCTATCGCTTGTTCCGCGCTCTCGCTTGCATTCTATTCTAGGCGAAGCGAACGACGTTAAGGTCTAAGAATTGAAAATTTATCGTATAATATTTTCTCGGTGCACACGTCACATTTTCAATACCATGTCGAAATCTCAAGAAATATAATACGTATTTATGTCGTAACGAAGTAGGACAGGCTATACGCAAGTAGGTTAGCTAAAGAGTGACGTTGCAGCCAACTTTTAGCTCCTGTCTCTTATGTCATATAGCCTAGTTTTTTATTTCACATGGAAAATGATGGCTGCGTGTGAAATTCTTATTCTATATAAAGATTTATGCTTTTTTTTACTCTTTTCTTTGTTTTAAGGTTGTCATTGTGATATTCATGTCATTGTTCAAGTTTTTTTTATTTATTTTTCAATATTCATTATTTTGTTTAATTATTCCTTAAATGATAGAAAGTAAATTTCATGATCTATTTATACAAAAATGTACGTATATTCAAAACCTACTAAATCAGATATAATTCCTATTTATGTGTTATATTGACATATGTTATTAAAAATGTGAAAATATATTTCCCTTATCCGTATATATGTATATATAATGTGATTAATCTCAATCACGGGTTAATGGCTTTGGAAGTATCGAACCTTTTATTTTGACTGTCAACTGAGTTATTAAGTTCTTTAGAAAAAAAGCTGTCAGCTTAAAAACTTCGCTTTTCATTCATATAAAGAATTTGTAAAAAAATGAAATCTAGTCTATCTGTTCGTATAAGTCTATCTGTGCAATCAGTATTTTTGAACATGTAACTAATAATAGTAGTTGAAAAATATAAATAAAATCAATAAAAGGAATCCTCTCTGGTAGAGACAAAGCGCGGCCTTGAGTTCCGCCATTCAACACACAACGCCTCCAGAATTCGGCGGAAAATGAGAAACAAAAGTGTTTTAATGGGAACGGAGTGTCTTAACACAAGGCTCCCAGGTCTCCCTCTGCTTACCCTGCTATGTGCGAGATACATCAAGATGAAAATAAATAAATAAAAGGAATAAAATGTTACCCAAAGAAAAACAATTCTTTAAGCGAATGGTAGTGAATAACATTTTGAATCGCTGTTCTATCTATACAATTTAATAAGCTGGATTTGAACCTGAGAACAACCAAGAAGTAAATTAAGTCAAACATTTAGAATCGTTACAATTCAAGTAGAATGCAGTAAAAATAAAAGATATAGCCATATATATTGGATAGACTATCAGCTTTATATAGTTGTCCGTGGGGAATGGCGCGAGTACTAAGCCACTGTGTGGAGCAACACGCTTCGGTGATTTTATCTGGGGAACGTAGAAATTTTATATTTCGTAACTATCTCTTTTCACTTCTGCACAATTTTTTTATTTAATATTTAGATATTTTTTTAGCTTCACGGTGTATCCCATATCAGGTTAGGCAGAGCAAACCTGGGTATCTAGTGTTTAGACACTCCGTGTCTATTAAGACACCCATGTTATCCATTTTCCGTTAAATTTGGGAGGAGCCGAATTTGCATGCATAGTGTGTTAAGTGACATTATGAAATAGTTTTAACCTCCGACGGGAAGCAAAGAAGAGAGGTGTTATAAATTAGACCCATTTGTCTGTCTGTTATTGTGTGTTTGTGCTATTGTGAGTCTGTCTGTGGCATCGTAGCTCCCGAATTGATAGACTGATTTGAGGTGAGGTTTTTTATTCGAATAGTAATTTAATCAAAGGTAGTGCTTAGCTTTGTCTGGTTGAAACCTTTGAAGTTCACCAGCTGGTTTCCTGGCTCATGTCGAGGTATATTGCAATATAATTTTCTTTTTAGTATTCAGTATTTGAATGTTCTTAAAATTTTGTATATATATATAAATTCGAAGATCAAATAATAATATGAAAATCTGAACCTGATGCGGCAGCCAGGATCATCAATAAAAGTACAAACTTTGAAAATATACAGCAATCTATAGTTGTAAGTTGTTTTGAAATATATTCTTTTTTCTCTTATCTTACAGTGCCTAGATTACCTTCACGCTGTGTCCCAGAGCATTGCAGGTAGAGAATCTAGTGTTGAGACACTTTCGTTTTTCACTTTCCACTGAGTTCAACAGACTAAATTTAATTTAATGCCAAAGATATATTTTAAAAATAGCCTCGCTTTTATAATTTATATAAAAATGTCACAAATATGTCAACCATGAGACCTGTTCCATATTCCACACATGATCAGTGTATTAAAAATATTCAACAAATTTTCTAATGTGCATTGCATATTGAACAAAAGATTTACTTAATCTGGTGGCGAGCAAAGCGCGGCGTTGAGTTCCACCACTCAATACGCAAAGCCTACAGAAGTCGGCGGAAAGTGGGGAACGGAGTGTCTTAACACTAAGCTCCCTCTGTCTGCCAATGAAATTTATTTAATTTAATTTTTAATATTAAATATTTATTATTTAAAATTGTATTTTAAACACCTATCTTTATCTAAAAAGCATTATTAAAATTTCAAATACTGTCCATATTTTATGATATAAAAATAATTAAAAATTACGCTGTCAAAATGTCACAATCTTGAAATTTAATATCATATTTGGATTTCATTTTTCTTCTAAAACATCAAACTTATAAATAGCCCGACAAAAAATGGCGACGATAATGTTTCTCTTGGTTTTCATAATATTCGCAGCGTAACGTTCTGTGTGCATGAATGGAAAAAAATTGCAACTTGAATTACGATTTCTGTTGTTTTTATACTTTATTTAGTGTTTAGAAGCTAAATATGTTCATTTCTGTACATTTTTTATAAATTATTAGGATTGGAACCTGCGCTTATCACTTTTAACGATTTTACTAATATTATCGCGTGAAAATTTGTGAGGATGGATGTTTGTTCAATTTTCACGCAAAAATACTGAACGGATTTGGATAAAACTTTTTAGTAATATAGTCTATACATCAGAATAACATATAGGCTACATTTTATATATGTAAAAGTGTTGTATAATTGGGCTATAACATAATAAATAATAAGTTTAAGCGGAAGAAGCCGCACGTTCTTAAGGAAACATGCTTAAAACACAGCGCGGTGTTAAGTTCCACCATTCAATAACACTTACCTCTTCCTACCCTGCTGGTAATGTGAACTAAAAAATATGTTTTATACAAAAGAATAGCGTCATTTTTAGACATTTGTTGCTATTTTTAACACATTTTATTTCAAAAGAATGCGTTAAGATAAACTTTTCCAATTTTAGATTCAATGTTAACCTTTTCCAAGAAGAATTTTTACCAAAGCTGTTTCTAGTCTTTATTAATCTTAGATTAATATAACAACTATAAAATAAAATAAAATAAAATGTTCTAAGTTATCAAAAACTATAAAAAGTTTATATTATATAACAAAAATATTATGTAAATATTTATATTATATTAGTTTAGATATATTATATCTTATGAAACTTTTATCGTACTAAGAATTACTATAATATTTAGTTTTAAAGTGACAATCTTTTATGAACTAGTATTGTAAATAGAATTTTCTAAGTTATCTCTAAGTCTTATCTGTTTCAAGCTTGCCAAGAATAATTGATATATATTTATTATGAATGTATATATATGTACTATGATTTCTAGTCAAATATAAAATTTATTCCAATATTATCGTTTTATTTTTATCTCACTTATTCTTAGAGTTATGTTAAATATTATTTAATTTCCTCCAAATAGAAAAGCGACCGTCGCGTCGTGTCGAAGCGGCACTGACGCTGAATGTAAGCGCGACAGTTATGGGTTCGATTTCCACACAGGGCAATGAGTTGTTTACATTATATAATGTACGTGAAATCTCGAGACTTGGGCGGAAAGTGGGAAACGGATTATTTTATCGTTAGGTCACCGTAGTCTACCTTGAGATTGTATATGCGAGATACGGCGTGAAGCATTTTTTATAATTCGAAAATTATAATATTATATACATAAATACTTTCCGACGGAACTCGAATCCACAATCATAACATATTGTGCAGTTTTATTCATTTATTCCTTATAGTACAACAAATTGCAGACAAGATTAAAGATAAGTTAAAGTTTTAAATTGGATTTCTGTCGAAGTCACACTATTGGAAGAGAATGGCATTTTAAGTTTTATAGTCCAAATAAAATAAATTTCGCTCAAAATGAATTCAGTTTTAGTTTTTGTATTTATTATTGTAAATATTTTTTGAATTAAAACTGGTCCAATTGTAACAGAAACCAATGTCTTACATGGGCATGTCCACATTATTTAAATTATACAATTCTGATTATTTTAATATTTGTGGGAAAGAGTCTGTGCCTTTAAGTTAATCTATAGCCTAATGCTATACTGCTAAATGTATTAGGAAGATGTACATACATATAAAGGGAGAGATTGTTTGGTGGAACGCACTTATCTCAGGAATTATTGCTTCGATTTTTTGTTTTCATTTATATTAGAGGAAGGCTATATACTCTGAATCAGGTAAATAATTTCAACACAGCGGTTAGAGTAAGACACTTAGTTTTTATTATGTGTCATACATTCGTTTTATTTATTTATATTTGACCACGCGGATGATGCTGCGAAAGCTACAGCCCCCGCGTACGCAACATACATATACAGTCAATATTTTATACAAATACCAAAACAGCTAAATTTTGTTGACAAAAGAAATAATATATAACCCAATATTATATGCAAGAATTTTATATTAAACTCATCACAAGACAATGAAAAAGCAATATCTATTAAGGCTCCTACCTGATACGTACAGGAGCTCCATTATAGCGTCGCTGATTTGATAAATGGCAAGTCGATCGTTTCATCTTCGTCGAAAATATGCCGTAAGTTTTTTTATTAATTCATTATAGTCATAGAATATTTAGAATAGAAGGTTAGGTCTTCGTCTTAGGTCTATATTTGGAATTTATCTTTTTGGGATTTATTACAATGATGTAGCTTAAATTTTTCTGTGCTTTAAGGGAGCATAGACTTAAATTTGTTATATTAATTACAACGTGATATCTCCACGTGCTCTCGAGTAAAGGATAGCAAAGTGATCATATAGTGGGCCCGTTTTTTTTGTTGTTTTTAAAAAAGAATTAATTTTACATAGTAATAGAATGCATGTTAAAGATAATATATAATAAGGTAAAAGTTACACTGAACTCCAGTACGACGTCCAACATGAGCAGAAAGGCTACTGTCAAAACTCTTAGTTCTCCACTTTTTCTCCACACACAGAACCGTTGCGTTTACAGCCGCACGCTGGTACCCCTGTGCTACGACAATACTCAATGCCGAGCTTTGTCTAACCAAAGGAAAAAATGAAAAGGGAATCGAACCCACAACAATCGCATTTACAATCAGTCATCACAAAATACTACCACTCAATAATGTAAAAAATACATCAACCTAAATAAAAATAATTATTTAATAAATGATTAGACCTAAATAAAGTAATAATTTTATTTAGAAAGAAAATCTTCATTTATAAATACAGCCAGGCGCGGCGGCGGCGCTGCGGTCGGATGCCTGCGTCTCCGCGGTATTCAGCTATTACCGAAATTCCTGCTTGCGAAGCACAAAACCGTATTAATACCGAGAACGTTGTGAAGTAATATTTATTGAGCGATGTCTTTATTATGTTTTTTTTGTCTTATGACCTACATATATTTTTTATGGCCTTTCTGTCGATGCTTACAATTCTTACTTTTTGCTTACTTTTTCTACAATGAAAATGAAATTCATCATTTATACATAGTAGAGTAGTCAGAGGGTGGGTACCTGGAAACCGAGTCTTTAAGCACTGCGTTTTCATTAAATCACTTTCATTTCCCTCTTGCGCTGAACTCTCGAAGCAAATTGAATATTGAGTGGCGGATCTCAACGCTGCATTTTGAAAAAAAAAATGAAATATTTCAATCCCTGAGTAGAAGCCGAGTTCATGCTTGTGGTGCAGCGTCACGGCGGCCTCTATAAATCAATTTCTTGATTTTTTTGTAACAGTATGTATATTTTCGATATGTATTATTTCGATTACCAAATGTATCCCAAAAATTATATATAAATGAAATGTATACTAAAAAGAATTTTGTAAAATTCGAAGCGAATTTCTGGAGAATATTGCTTTAATAAAAAAAAATTCTATCCCATACATAAAAACTAAGTCCTTTGACTATAAAATCAATTTCAAAACTTTTCAAGCTTTATTGCGGCTCGCTATTAAGCTGTACTCGTATAACCGTTAAATCCGTTATTTGTTTCGCCTTTATCGTTTTGTTTCCATTCAACGGAATCGCGATGCATTTTTTGAATCCAATCCATATTAATACCTATTGTGTAGTATTAGAAATTTTAAATATTCACAATTTTCGATAGTGTTGATTTGTTGTTGTAGTTATAGCTATGATGTTGCCATGCCAAGCTAACGACAGTAAATACTACTGGTTTTGAGTTCGATTCCCACTCGAGGAGACGAAATATTTATTTATTTATTCAGAATTTGGCAAATAGTGGGGAGCGGAAGTGTCTTAATGGGAACGGAGAGTCTTAACATTATGTGCGGGATGCATCGTGAAGTAACAAAATAAAATGTTGCCATCATCGCTGATATAGCCTGCTGCTGCTTTCTGCTACGGAATACATTATGAAGCTTAAAAAATACATTTACGTTCCTCTTACCGAAATATGGGAATTTATTTTTCGAATGCATTTTTAGTTCCCTCTGGTAGCCTTTTGGCGGCATAAACATTATGCTTTGTACGACTTCATGCAGTTTCCGCCAGCAATTTAATATTAGCATTTGTGTACAAGAAAGTCTTCCTGTTCCAGCTTCTTCCAGTCCCATCATAAGATCAGCTCGATTGTACCATAATATTATATAATACAAGGGCATGTAATTCATATTCTTAGATACCATTGTTAGTTAGATACATTACATAGTTAGTTTCTTACATACAGGTTGATCTAATAAAAGCATGTTCAAAACTACTAAGCACTCCATATATTCAGAGTGCAAAATAAGGAACTCGTAGCAGTGTCCCATACACTTGTGACCCAAGTGTAGGTTTAAAAATCGCATAAATCTTTGCCGTCACTGTCGAGGTGATCATTAAACGAGAAATATGACATAGACATCTATCTATAATAGTAATATTCAAACTAACAATTATCTTTTGGAAACAGAGTTTTCCATAAATCATTTTGAAAATATTATGGTGAAATAAATGTATAACTGCAATATATTATCATAAGCATTCGCCATCTAAATTTTCTTTTATTAAAAAAAATCAGCTTCACGCTGTATCCCGCATACAGCAGGCTAGGCAGAGGGAACCTAGTGTTAAGGCACAGTTAGTTTTACAGTCACACTCTGTGCCCCTGCGCCACGACTGGCCTCAAATATTCTTTTATATTTTTTAAATTATTATTCCCTTAAAGTAGATAATCAAATAGTTGCTGAGAGCTTCATTTCCGTAGATTTACTTTGTCGTGCAAAGTTTCCTCTCTTATCGGAAGCCTTACTTTCCATGAACAAAGTATCGCTAAGACTTTTGAAAGTGCACTAAAGGACTTTAAAATAGATTTAATTAAGTTTAGCCATTCTGAAACCTAGTTAAGATAACGAGCAGATAAATCAAAAAAATTAAATCATTATTAGCAATAAATAAATAAATGAAGTGGGGAACGGAGTGTTTTAATGCTATGTTCCCTCTGCCTACCCTGCAGTGTGCGGGATACAGCGTGAAGCTGATTTTTTTTAATAAAGCCGTCGTGGCCACAGTCATGTGGCGTATTCAGAATTGTTTTCTTCTCCGTCGTGGTGAGGTAAATTTCGTTACTCAACATGCAATGGTATCCTAAAAAAATTAAGTAGTTTTTTTTAGCGTCACGTTGTATCCCTAGGGAACAAATCCCTATAGGGAACCTAGTCTTAAGACACTCTGTTTCCCATTTTTCTTCGAATTCTAATTGTAGGCATTGAGTGTTGAGTGGAGAAATTCAACGCCGCGCCTTAGGTTCCTTACCAGAGAGAAAAATATGGAAATATTAAATGTTTAATATCCTCAAGTGGGAGTCAAACCTACAATCTATGGCGTATACAGTCACACTTTGTGTCCATGCACCACGACTGGCCACATTCTCATTGACTATGCCCTCATGTTAATTTGTTTGTGTCATACTATTTATTAGAAAATTGACTGTAAATACTATAATATAACTTTAGTATTTTATGTTAGAAGTGAAATAATTTCTTAAAATAAAGTTAAACTAACGCGAGGAGCATACATAACAAAGTTTAGGGAAACTTTTAGCTTTAGCTCTTAGAATTGCACATTTCCTGCAAAGGCTAAATTCCTTATTTCAGTAGTTGAAAACACAATTATAAACTATCGTATTTCATAAACTGTCTATCATCAGCTTCACGCTGTATCCCGCACACATGAGTGTAGACAGGGAACCAGCATTAAGTAACACTCCGTTTCCTATTTTCCGGTGAATTCTGAAGACATTGAGACACCAGAGCGAAGACGTGAAAATATTAAACATTTCAAATAGGATTTGAACTACAGTCTGTCGTCAGTCATGCCCGTAAAATATAGAAACAAAGACTTACGAATATACTGGTATTTGTTATAATGCGAACAAAACAAATTACTATAAAATAAATTTAATAAATAAGCAAAATTTACTCTTGAAAAACAGTGTATGCAATGTTTTATTTCTGTGATCAATTCTTTCAAAACTTTAAATCATTTTCTTAGTTTAATTCGTTCGTTCGTTCGGCAGAAAGTGGGGAACGGAGTGTCTTAACACTAGGTTCCCTCTGCCTACCCCGCTGTGTGCGGGATACAGCGTGAAGCTGATTTAATTTTTAATTTAATTCGTGAAATTTATTCCACTGAGCCAAACTTCAATTACTTCAAAAATAAAATTCAAATCAAGATCAAGTCAAGTTCAAGTAAGATGAAACTACTTACTATACATACCTGTTCTTATACTTCAAGGTAACTAACTCTAAAATTAGTTCTAGAAAACTTTTACAACTAGCTTCCTCAAGCATAAAAGCATAATTGACCATATTCAAGAAGTCAATTAAAGAAGTATAGGAGATTGAATAATACTGCATAAATGCCATTGTTAATATACAATAGATTATTATTCCTATTATAATTGAATTAATGTGACAAGGAAATAAGACATCAGTATTTAGAACTATTTTAAGAATGTTTTATACTCGTAGATGTTTTTGAACTATACGGCAGTTTATTTTGTTTCGATATTTGATGCCACCATAGCTCAATGGAACAGTGTCTGTAAGCATGACTGTCGTGGGTACGATTCCTACTGGCACTGAGGGAATGATTATATTTAAATTATTTTCTTAAGGAAGCCGATCATATCGCAACAGCACAAAGTGTGACTGTAAAACCGACTGGTTGTGGGTTCGATCCCCACTCGAGGAATTTAAATTTATATTTCCATTTCCTCGCTCTGGTGTCGAGGAAAAGCGCGACGTTGGGATCCGCCACTCGACAAGCAATGTCTCCAGAATTCGGTAGAAAGTGGAGAACGATGTATCTTAACACTAGGTTTCCTCTGCCTACCCTGCTGTGTGCAGCTGATTTTCTTTAACCCATTCTCTGAACGCAATATATCGATAATGTTATTTAACATGGGGAACCAAGCAATGAAAAAACATATTATTTACTACTTCCTGCTGTCCAAAAGGGAACGTATCCCTAGTGTATACTACACTTTACAATTCCAAACAACACCATGAAATATGAAATATCTATTAATTTAGATGTTTATCACATCGGTAGTACTGATAAAGTGCAACGATAGGATTCACTAAGGATTCTTAGAAAGGTAATGATGAAACGCTTAAGTTTTTTTTTATTCAAAATGAAAAAATTACTAGCATTTTAGAAATGATAGTAAGTTTGTATATTATATAAAAAAATACATTAAGCCTATGACAATTTTCTCAGATTTTGATTAGATCACAACGAATGGGCGCTTATCAATGAATATTTTGACTATAAATGAAGTGAAAGTGAAAATGTACAAACCATATAATGAGAGTATAATATAAATAAACCGAAAGTGAAAAAAATAAAAAATTGTTAAATTAAAAGCTACAAAGACAAAGTCTGTTAATTTAGGCAAAAAATGAAAAAGATTTACATAAGTACTTATATTATAACTATTCTCGACACAGACGAGCTATCGATCAAAACGCTTACTCTCCAGTAAAGCACAAACTCATGACATAACCTTCATAAGGATCCGCTATATACACTTGATAAATCTTACTATGAGAATCTTGTACGAAAACATAGTTAAATTATTTGTAAATATTTGTAACCACATTTCGTTACGGCTTCTTCTCTTAATTCTGGCAAATATTTCCTTTACTTAATCTACACGAGGCCGTTGTGCGACTGAAAAAGCGACGGTTGTGGGTTTGATTTTCACTCGGAAGAATAAAAGATTTTAAAGTTTTAATGTCCTCTACTATGGTAATGTTATAGAAAGTACGGCGTAGATTTTTGTCACTCAGCACGCAATGTCTCGAGAATTCGAAAGAAAGTAGAGTATGGAAGTGTCTTAATAGAGAATAGAGTGTCTTAATACTCTAGGGTTCCCCCTGTTTTCTTGCTACGTGTGTTGAATACTGTGTGAAAGTAAAATAAATCCAGATTTTTATTTCACTAATGCAATATATGATGAGGCCATCATAGTACTTTGGCATAGCTTCTAATCTTGATAGCTATTAATTTGACACACACTTGAGAAAATAGTCCTTACTTTTAAATTACTTTATTTTTCCCGCAAGGATCGTGATACTAGTGCGGTACTCATACGGTTCGTAACATTGGCCACTATACGAGATGGATACAATACAATGAATTTTTTTGTTATACCAAAATTTTTTCATTTAATCTGATATTAACGGAGAGACCTGAAACTAAATACATTTGTTTAAGAAAATTTCATATATTATTTCTTTTCAACTTCATGAATTTACTACATTTTAGAAAACGTATAAAAATTTAAACGTAGCGGACTGGATCTGCGCCTATGTCTATCAACAAATTCTGAAGGCATTGCGCGTTGAGTGGCAGAACTGAACGCCGCGCTATGCTTCGTCACTGGAGCGAAAAAAGAAAATGTGAAATATTTTATTTCCTCAAGTTGGAAACGAACCCCTTTACAGTCACCCGCTTGTGCCACTACGCCACAACTGTGGTAAGTAGTTCCTATTCGTGATATCGAAACGTGCGCACGCGTGTGGTTAAACATTAACGTATTAGAGTCAATCAAAGTTAAGTAATATGAAGTTACCTAATTGTTAAAGGGAGTCCATTAACTAATTGTTTGTAATTTTACCCTTTGACATGCTACTATTGTTCATGTTCGGCGTATAATAATTATGTTATATAATTTGCTGTCAAATGGGATGCTGTCGTGGCGCGACGGCATAGCATCTGAGTGTAAGGTGTGGTTGTGGGTTCAAATCTCACTCGGGATCGGAATGATTTTTTCCTTTACTCAACAAGCAGTTGCTCAAATTGGGCGAAAAGTAGGAAACACAGTATCTTAACACTACGTTCTACTGAAATCACTTCCATATGTGAAAACGCACGTGAAGCTTAAAATGAATATTGCATTAACATAACTTATACCTAAATATAATTATTTCCTAATTTGGCTAAACAAAAATCGAAGAGGCTTATGACAAAACATATATAATATTTTTGACTTAATTCAAATTTATTGATTTCCCTGGACACCTCACCAGATATGCTATAATAACATAATAATATGATGATACTATTAGATAACACATATTATTTATATTTTCGGCCGTTTTGGCGCAGCGGCACAACGTACCACCGTGACTGCGACTGTTGTTGGTTTGATTTTCGCTCGGAAGAAGTTTGGGAGTCGCATTCTACTCCACGACAGCCTACAAATCAAAACCATTCTGTTTAAGGAAATAACATTCCTAAAGGAAACAATTTTCTTACATTAAATAATGATAAGCAATAAAATTAATAAATGATTTCTTTACATATATATTAACTCAACATATTAATATTACCTTAATTACAAGTTCCACTTAGTGAATATTATTAAAATATTGTAATTTATAAAAGGAAATAAAGTCGTAGCTTCCACTAGACAATATGAATTTCATAAAATTTAATGCCTTTTGACTCGTATGAGTGTGACGGATATTGAAGAGAACTTATGTGAGCTTTTAATGTCATAAGTGATTTTGCAAATTTATGTACGATTTTGAATATATTACTAGTTAATACTAGCTACCCGTATATGCTCGATTAACATTCGGTGGAACGAGTTATTTTTAGTGTATTGCTCCAGTAATAAGATGAAACGCGGCGTTGAGTTCTGCTACTCAACACGCAATGTCTCGAAAGTTGGGAGGAAAATGGGGAACGGAATATATTGATACTAGGTTCCCTCTACCTTCCCTTGTTGTATTGCGGGATATTTTTTAGAATACAGGACAAGATTTTAAAAATAAAAAATATTGAATAAATGTTGTCATAAATATTACGATACAACGATTGAATAAATTTCAATTGTGAGGTGTAATTTGGTAATGGGCGGTGTTCTAATCGCCAATCATCCAGTTGTTTCCACTCCAGGAGTTCACAATATTTCTATTTTTATGAGAGTATTTTTTTTGCTTTATTAAATTACTAAAGAATTATTAAGTTAATAAGCGACGATATTTTATCTGTGACGATGTCTTGCGATATTTATATATTTATAACTATTTTTGCCGTTTTTTTCTTTTTTTTTGCCCAGTATACAGGAAAAAGTAAAAGAAAAAAGTATATGAGGCTATGATGGTCTGATTACAAATTGACTATCATTTTCTTCTTTAACGATAAATAAAATAAATAAATAAATCAGCTTCACGCTGTATCCCACACACTGCAGGGTAGGCAGAGGGAACCTAGTGTTAAGACACTCCATTCCCCACTTTCTGCCGAATTCTGGAGGCATTGCGTGTTAAGTGGCAGAACTCAACGCCGCGTTTGTCCTCGACACCAGAGCGAAGAAATGGAAATATAAATTTAAGTAAATATTTCATCTCCTCAAGTGGCGATCGAACCCACAACCAGTCGATTTTACAGTCACACTTTGTGCCCCTGCGCCACGACTGGCCTCACACAAAAATCTTTAACGATAGTCATTAATAATAGTGGAATGTGGATTATAACGGTTTCTTTAAATAAACTATTCAAGTTTGCAATAATCGACCTAAAGACAATTTTAAAAAGTAATTATTTTTATTATATATTTCAAAGTTATTAAAATAGAAAAATGTATATGTTTACTTCGATTATTTGTTTATATGTAATAAAAAGCAAAGAAAACCAGGTTTTAGAGGAGTGTCTCAATCACTCCTTTTCCGATTTTCACCTTATTTTTAGTTCAATGTGTATTAAATAATGGAAACTAACTACAAATGTACGTTTATCAAATCGAGTTTCTCGTATTGGTGTCGAACCCAAAAATACGCGCTACGACAATTAAACACGCTGTATAACGTTAACTTATTTACAACTGAACATAATATTTGAGTCAAGCCCTAGTGCCATAAGCACGTGACTGCAAGTGCGACAATTGTGGGTCCAATTCCCATTCGGGGGAATTAATTATTAGTAGATACTTATATTTTATAACAATAACAAGGCAAAGCGCAGTGTTGAGTTCTGCCACTCAACACGCAGTGTCTCGAAGGAAAGTGGAGAGCGAAGTATCTCAACACTGGAATCCCTCTGCCTACTCTGCCATATGCGGGATACAGCGTGAAACTAAAAAAATACGCCGCGCGCATTCACATATTTCCTCAAAGATAGTCAGAAATTACTTTGAAAATTAATCTTTTATAAAGATAGATGAGATACCTTTCTTTTCTGTAGTTATGCGGCTTCCTCTATTGTGAGATGCAGTTTCATTGTACATTGAAAATTAATTTGTGCTAGACTAAAATGAAGTTGACTTTTTAAATATTTTTATATGCCAAGTGTATTTTCTTCTAAGGTCTATCCGTTTTAAAACGAATTCAATTAAATTAAAATTCTTGTAATTAAAATAAATAAAAATAAATCAGCTTCAAGCTGTATCCCGCACACAGCAGGCTAGGCAGAGGGAACCTAATGTTAAGACACTCCGTTGCTCACTTTCTGCCGATTTCTGGAAGAATTTCGTGTTGAGTGGCAGAACTCAACGCCGCGCTTTGCCTTGACACCAGAGAGAAGAAATGGAAATATATATTTAAGTAAATATTTCATCTCCTCGAGTGGGGATCGAACCCACAACCAGTCGGTTTTACAGTCCCACTTCGTGCCACTGCGCCACGACTGGCCTCGATTCCTGTAATTGATGTTTAATTAAGACAATATGTGTATGTGTTGAAAATTGACTTTTGAAATATATATAGAGAGCATTTACTCATTGTTCTTATATAATATATTTATATACCAAATTATATTTTGCAATATTTTTCTAACAAATCAAAAATCATAAAAGAAAGGAAGAAACTAACTAAGCTTCTAAATTAATACAGAAATATGGTAATGGCATGCTTAGACAGAATAATTCATTATCTCGAATGGGTTTTGAACCCAGAACCATCACCGTTACGTCGAATAGTATTCTTCGATTGACACAAAAAAAAATTAATCTAAGTTCCATAACTTACTGTGAATTGTCACGAATTTGGTTTAGTTTAATTTCGCAAAAACGTTCGTAATTTACATTTCAGCCCTTTAGACGAATTTGTCATCGTTATTTTGCCTCGTGGTTTATTAGAATATGGAAATTTAAACTTTATGATGTAGTGATACCAACCAAAGTCCTTTGGCTCAATATTATTTATGTAACTTTAAAGTAAATGAACGTTCAACATACATTTTAAACCTAATAACCTTTTAAATAAAGGTGAAAATAAAATATTATATAGTTAAATAATGCAACCACTGCAATAATTACGTCTATACAACGTAATTCAGAGAAAACCGCAAACATTTTGGTTTATACGTATAATAGTATCTCCCGTTAGTTCATTTAATTTAAATGTTTATTAGTAAATGCGATACTCTAACCAATATGAAATTTCGAATTTGTATAGCGGCAGAACTAGTTATCGCCCGTAACTTTGTTTGTGTGGACTTTAATACATATTTTCCGATTTCTATAGGAATTTCAATAAAATTATTTCTTAATGCTCCTTCCGATACATTCCTTAATCTACTTACAGGCCATAATTCAATTTTGTACAGGAGTATGTGTATAAGCGTTTTTTTTATGAATACATACTCTTACATAGGTTTATTATTAGATATGAATTTATTTCGTATAATTTAAGTTAGCATTGGTGGAAGTGAATAGTACAAAAAATAATTTAAGGTTAAAATTATTTAAAATTGATAAAATCAGCTTCACGTTGATCCCGCACACAGCAGGTTGAACAGAGGTAACCTAGTGTTAAGAATTTTCGTTCACTTCAATTTTGGAGGCATTGCGTGCTGAGTGGCGGAACTCTACGCCGCGTTATGACACCAGAGCGAAGAAACGCTATGACTGGCATCCGCTTCTGCGCCACGACTGGCCTCATTTAAAATTGATACATACTAAGTGTATATACCAATTTTAAATGTCTGGTAAGGTGTTTTCTTTTTCTTTCTTTTTAACTTATCCCTGTATACCGTATATAGCAGGGTAGGTAGATATTTTTCTCAAAGATATATTCGAACCTGCAACTATTTACAGTCACAGGCTGTCCCATTGCGTCAAGAAGTTTCATGATTTAGGCTTTTCGTGTATTATGCAATATTAAGTGCATTATTCTTTGGAAAATCATTCTGTATGATACAAAATGCTTTTAAGTAAATCAACTGTGTTTCATAATGGAATAAGCTTTCAAATCTTATTACAAATGGAAACCCTTTTACGGTATAAGGGTTTTATAATTTTTCCATGGTTATGAGGGCAAAACATGTAAACTGGACCTTTGATACTGGGAAGCTACTTTCATTATAACATGGTTTGAATTATTTGCGGTTAACTTATTACAATAAAAAACATATATTTTAAAAATAAACCTAGACAACACGATTTTCTGCACCAAGTGTTACAATTGTAAGCAGCCCTTTGTTTACCTTGTGTTAAGACACTGTTCCCCACTTTCTTCCGTATTTTCGAGTCATTTCCTCGAGTGGAAATCGAACCTATAACTGTTATACTTACAGTCACACCTTATACACTCTGCTCTACTCTACTCACTGCGCCGCGACTGCCTCCAAATTTATTCAGAGCTATAAATTATGTGAGCTCAAGAGCATCTGAAGAGGTCAACTAATAGTGGGTCAAATTCAATTTCTTATATTTTATTAAATACACGTCGACTTCATGCAAGCGTTTTGAAATCGAGTCGATTTTTTTTGCAGCTTCATGATTTAAGCCGCATGTAGCTGGGTAAGTAGAAAGAGCCTAGTGTTAAGAGACTCCACCACATTTTCCGCCAACGGAACGGAACTCAATGCCGCGCTATGCCTCGACACCAGAGCGAGCAGAGCAGAGAGCACAGCTTCTGTATTTAGTTTTATATTCATATATATTTATTCTGAATTTAATAAAAAAATATGTACATATTTGTAATGCTGCTAATTTTATTTATTGTCATAATATTTACTAATCATCATTTTCTTATATGGGAAGACCAAAACACAATTTTACAAAGCATGAACTACTTATTTGCTATAATAAAAACGAATACATTAAAAGAATTTAAGCTCACAACCATATATTATATACCAGAAAACATCAATAGTGCTACGACGGACTCTCTATATTGTTGAATTTTATTCCACATAATGGTAAAGTTCCTCTTCAGAACCACAGGTACCACAGTTTATTAATATATTACATAATTCTAGTACTATACAAAGCAAAAGCAATAACTTTCTTTGAAACTTTCCAATTAACAAGTGAATTATAAATAAAACAAAAAAAAAACAATTTCATAAACTAAATAAATATACAAAGCAACGCTATCAAGACAAATCCAACGACGTATTATTTACAAAAATCTATTAACCGTTTATAGGGAATAAACGGAACGGACTTACAAACATATTTACATACGCGTTAAATATAACCCTCCTCTTATGCTTCACCACAGTCGGGTAAAAAATAAATATCAAAAATTATAATAAGAAAACAGGTCACCCGATAACCTAAAACGCTTTGTTGCGAACTCACTTAGTCTCGGAAGTTTAGTCAAATCTCATTAATATTGGAGTGACGTCTCCGACATGACATAGCTTAGGAATTTAATAAATTTTCACTGTGAAATGCATTACAAAATTTTATAGCTAGCGACAGCTGAATGGGCGGTGGATGAGCGCCTTAAATAATCTCATTTTGTTTGGCTTATTGGCATATATTTTATATGTACTTATCATCTTCACACAGCAAAGTAGGTAGAGGGAATCTAGTGTTAAGACACTCTGTTCCCCATTTTTCGTTGAATTCTGGAAGCACTTGCCTTGACACCAGAGCGAAGAAATGGAAATATACATTTAAATAAATATATCATTTCCTCGAGTGGGGATCGAACCCACAACCAGTCGCGGTTACAAGTGTCAAAATTGTGTCGGTTCAAAGTGACTACTACTATATACATATATATTTATATAGAATATATTGAAAATAAGTTTATAAAATTGTAGTGCATGTATTAGATAAACGATTCTCTTATCATCAGTCATATATTATTTAGTATAATAGCTTTACGATGTATACAGCACATAGAAGGTTACACAGAGGGAACATGGGAGTCTTGTGTTGACACTGCACTTTACTTCGATACGAGAGCTAAGAAAAAAAGAAATATAATAATATACTATAATGTTTATTTTAAATAATCTATAATAATAATCATTATTATTATTTACATAAGTTATTAAAACTTTAGGTTTAATATAAACATAACATCTTTGGTGTTTTGTCAACTAAACTAAGTTACATCGACACAGGAAACTGAGCGGAGGTTAAATTAAATAAGGACCAAAGTACGAAATGAGCTCGTCAAACAATTTCTAAGGAAACATTTAAGAAGAATACAAGTAGGACATTAAAGTTAGATTGCAAAGTTGTGTCCATAATACGACGTTGGTTTTGCTTTCAATAAGTTAGTCAATTCTAATGGTTTGTTGTTACTTTGTTGATTTATTTCTAAATTGATCTAATTTTTATAGTATACCACCTAGTTTGTTAGGCCACTTGTTGAGGCCCAAAGTTGACTGTAAAACCGACTGGTTGTGGGTTCGATCCCCACTCGGGGAAATGAAATATTTATTTACAATTATATTTGTTCGCTCTGGTGTCGAGGTAAAGCGCAGCGTTGAGTTCCGCCACTCACAATGCCTGCAAATCTCGGCGGAAGGTGGCAAAAGGAGTTTTTTTAACAGTAGGTTCCCTCTGTCTACCCTGCTGTGTGCAGGATACAGTGTAAAGCTGATTTATTGATTTATTTTATAATGTAAATAAGTTTAAAATATAGCCTCGTGATAGCAACCGCAAAATAATAAAATTTGAAAACTGTCGATTAAAGCCAATCGCAATTGAATCCCCGTAACGGTATTTAAACCAACTGATTTGTTTCATTTAAAAAGATATACATATATAATTACTATCATTTATCGTTACTCAAATACCTTTACAATCAAAAATAATCTTTAAACTGAATATAATAAAGACAAACTTTAAATAACTGATATAACCGCATTTCCAACGATCGTTTTATCTTTTTTACACCGTATCAAGCCAATATAAGTCTTATGTGACAAGTATATAGAATATATTGAGAATATATATGAAGAAAGATTTAAAATCGGTGTAAAAGTAGCCTTGATTCGATTCTGCCGGGTCGCTGGGCTATTAGGGTAAAGTGTTTCGGATTATTGGGCTGATCAATCCTGGTTTCGTATAGATAGTGTTATATTAAATTATATGTATTGAATAGAAAAATGATGAAATAGAGGCCAGTAGCGGCGCAGCGGCACGAAGTGTGACTGTAAAACCGACTGGTTGTGGGTTCGATCCCCACTCGAGGAGATGAAATATTACTTAAATTTATATTTCCATTTCTTCGCTCTGGTGTCGAGACAAAGCGCAGCGTTGAGTTCTGCCACTTAACACGTAATGCCTCCAGAATTCGGCAGAAAGTGGGAAACGGAGTGTCTTAACGCTATGTTCCCTCTACCTGCTCTGCATACAGCAGGGTACTGCTGTATGCGGGATACAACTGTATCGTTTTGGGCTAAAATTCTAGTTAAAGAAATATTTGTATTCAAAAGGTTTATCTAAGATCTTGCTAGCAGTATGACGTTGAGTTTCGCCTTTTAACATTTAATATCTGTGAATAGAATGAAACTCTCGAAAGATAAATTTGACCATATATTTATATAACACTAATTTGTTATTGTAAACATAAACATGGCTAAATACTTCAGTGATTCGTAAATTTCGTAATTCATACAATATAATTCAAATAGAATAAAAAAAATAAAATGCTCTTTTATTGTACAATTAAACTAAAAATTGCCAATAAAAGTAAATAGTAGCCTTTGAAAATATTCGCTATTCAGTTATGGGCTCCACCATCATATTTTTTATTTATTTTATTATATTTTATTACATTCTTACAAAACTACACGTATAATTGTGTCAAAAATCCAATTTTAAAGTAAAATTTAAAATATTTTGCTCTAGCCCAAGGCATTTTAAAAGTAAATGTTTAAGTACGATTATCCGAACAATCACTATCTACGTCGTAGCACGTTATGGTCGCTACGAAGCTTATATGATAGTCGTTAAAGACACTACTGTGCATTGCGAGATTAAAGCTTACAAACTATTACAAAGCCATTACAAGGTTAAATATTAGTAACTTTATATATAATAATAAATATTGGCTTTAGTTAGTCTTTTTTTTCTCAAAACCTTTCTATCGTTTGAATACGATAATGTCACAGATTTGAAGACTTAACTCACTTTCTCTTATATCAAAAGACGTGCAACAATGCACAAATACGCAAAATCTCGAAGTTTAAGAGGAAAACTAGAAACATAGTGTTTCACTATTGTGTTTCCTTCTACCTAATGCGGGAAAAACTTAAAAAAATAATTAAAATACGAAACTGACCTCTTATCCTAGTTATATATACATAATTGATACCATTTACACGAGTCTATGTTGAATTACATTTTATCAAAAACACTTGGATTGCTACCGGAGGACCTTCGGCTTAATTAATTTACTAATCTGGCCCCAAAAATAAATGCTTTCGGGGATTCCCACGAAACCTCCGACGCGGAAAAATTAATTCTGTACAATTATATTTACTTGATTATGCTATTTACCTGACAATCTTGTATGTAATTATATTATATTGTTTCTTTTATGTCGCATATATTTTTTTTTATAAGAAAATGAAAAAATACGTGTAAATGTTGGAGTATATTTAGTTGAATACGATGTTTGTATATTCAATTCGACAATATTTTACAATTTCTACAGCATAAGTGTCCAGTACACAGTAGCCTCACAAAATGAGCGGAAAATAGAGAAACTCATGACATATTTTCGAAAACACAAACCGAATACCGTCCGATAGGTTTAATTTTATTTCTGCAACATTTAATACATTTTCGAACAGCGAAATAATAAACATCTAAATGTTAACCGAGTGTGAATCGAACCCATCACCATCACATACACTGTCACACGCTGTCCCACTGGACCATGATGGCCTCTATACCTACATATGTGAACGATAAAATTATTAGTTTGCCCCTACCGACCTGGTTGCTCAGTCGGCCGTCGCACGCCTTCCACGCGTCGCCCTCAATGGGCTAATTTTAACTTCAATACATTTATGTTTGCATGATTGGAATCGTTTGGTTTATGTATTATAGAACGTTTGTTTTACATTATACGGTGTTGTAAAGTACTTGGGAATCGACAGGACCATAATATTTGAGAATCTTTGGCTTAGCTTAGGCGTAGGCGTGTATATCAAAGTTTTATAATGCATTTAGCTTTCAACATAGGCAACAAATAATATTATAAATTATTATACTACAAAATTCGCTTTATTGTACAATTTATATTTTGTAAAAAGTAAATTTGTTATATTTTTCAAATCGTTCTCTCGATCACTTGTTTTTTTATAATAATCCGTAATCAATATACATTTTTTATATAATAGTAAATAATAAACATCATATTTTTTAGACCCTGAATATAGCGGGGTGGACAGAAGGAACTTGGGAATCTAGTGTTAAGTCACCCCTTCCCTTTAAGACGCTTCTGTTCCCCAGTTTTCGCCGAATTCTTGAGGCATTGCGTATTGAGCGCACATACCGCTTTTTGACTCGTTACTAGAACAAGAAAATCAAAATATTATACAATTCACTCTTCCGAGTGGAACCAACACCCACAACCGTCGGCGCACGTTGTGTCCCTGCGCCATGAAAGTTCACATTACATATATATATATNTATATATATATATATATATATAGGAAGTTAATCTAAAACCTATTTAATATGTAAAACCATATTGCTGTGTTTATGCTCCACAGTTTGGTCTAACGCAACCAAGTCGACGTGTCACATCCTCATTGCGCTAACCTGATTGGATTATACAGGCCGACCGTATTGTACGATGAATTTCAAGTACCCATTCGTATAAATACAGAAATATATGCTATATATTACATATATCTTAAGTACTGATACACTTTTGATACTCTGTATATATTTTTTTCAGCTTTAAGTTGTATCGCGCACACAGCAGGGTAGGCAGAGGGAACCTAGTGTATAGACACTCCGTCCCCCACATTCCGCCGAATTTTTGGACCATTGCATATTGAGTGCCGACACCGCGCTTTGCCTCGACGCTAGAGCGAAGAAGTGAAAATAAAAATTTAAATAAATAAATATTTCATTCGATTCGAGATCGAACCCGTAACTAGTCGCATTCACAATCACACCCTTGTGCCCCTACGCCACGACTGGCCAGTCTTCTTCTTTTTTTTTATTACGTTACATCTTAAGAAATCTACTCTTTTTAGGTTTAGATGGATCACTTTATTCTATTTGATCACTGAAACTGTAATAATTTTAACCTTTAATAAATGCAGTATAAAGAGGAAAAATAATAAAATAATATTAATGTTAAAATAGCCTTCAAGTAGCACGTACAATAAATCCTTTTTAAGTGTCACGCCGCAGTGGGACAGCGTGTTACTATGATCGAAAATAATTATTTGGGGTTCGATCCCTACTCTAGGGTAATTAAAATATTTAAATTGTTTTTGTTTTTCTGCTCCCAATTCCGGTATAAAATTCCCGCGGACAAGATAGTAGGTACGTAGTGACTGGACATTTGGCTATGCAGTCAGCAGCAGCGGCAGTTTTTTTGTTTCAAAATAAGCACTACTAACGTTCCGGTTTATAAACATCTCAATAATCATTTCATACAATTTTCAAGTCACAGCGAAATGTTTGTATATATTTAAATGTATTCAGAGGCAATCAGCATTGCATTGTAGGGTTGTAGAGGGGACGGTCCACCAAGACGGTCTACAAGTTGTACTTGACCAACCTCCCCTAGAATTGTATTACGAAGTTTTGGTCTTCGTAAATCGTTCGTTTCTTGTTAGCATATTGCATCTTATATTGTATTTATGCCATCTTTTGTCATGAAGTATGTATGTTCGGAATAAATTCAAATAAAATTTTGTAACCATTCATACATTTTGATGCAAATTAAACAAGAATATGAGTTATGCCCTGTACTTTAGTATAGTAGTATAGTATTCAAAGCCAAAACATTTCAATATCTTAATTATTACAAGAAGCTAGTGATTGATTGTTTCAGCCTTATCACTCAAGTGTTTTTATAAAATGGCCGTTGTTGTTTGGTCTACTGTCCAATATTAGTCAATCCATTAAATAAACGATGCCTTAAATTGATTGCCCGATGTTTGATTTGGAATCACTTAATTAATAACTAACAGAGCTTTCATTGAAATCAATTTATAAATTGCACTCTAAAGTCTACATGAACAGATTTGAAGCTGTTTTATTTGATGATATATATGAGAATGTTATAGAAATATATTAGATTTTATAATATCAGTTAATATAAGTATGATTTTTTTTTGGGGTTTCATACCTTAAATGTTCTCCGTCTGTATGTCTGTCTCTCCGTCTGTCAAGGCCGTTTATTTCATGATTGCGTGGAGATATCAAGCTGAAATTGTTATCAAATATCCAGGGATATCGTCAGGTTTTTTACATGACCTTCCTCCAGTGTGTGTGTGTGTGTTTCTTACGAAGGTCAACTGAGGTCAACCGAAAGTTAAAAGTGAGTGATAAGATAGGCAGGGACTTTCCTTGCACTCTTCCTTCACAAAAGTTTTTGTTATTCTTTCATAACCCTTTTCTCTTAACGTACCTAAACTACCTGAGCATGTTCTTCTTCAGTCACACCTTGACATCCTAGCTAGTACCTCCCGTTCTGTGTTTATCTTATATCTTTCATCGCAGATTCGGTCAGTTAAACTGACTCTACATATCCTACGAAGAGCTCGTATCTACATATCATTAAAATTTCCTTCACCTTCTAATATTAAAAATATAATAGTCACGTTCCGTTTTCTATCGTACTTATAACAGCATCAGTACCAACAAAGCATTGCCCAAACATTCAACTTTGGTGACGTGTCGCTATCTTATCAATGCAGCCATGACACCGTTAGCTCTGTCACTGACAGCAATACGAATTTCGGCAGTACTAGTTTTGGCTTTTCTCGTTTTTAAGCATCAACCAATGGTGAAACCTGATTACACGAAGTTTTAATGAAAAATCATAGAATAAACCATAGAATTTAACTTCTAGATAAACTAGTTCAAGACGTATTATATAATATTCATTTTACTACTGGACAGATAAGAACGTTAACTAAGATCTGTGGCGGACAATCGCCATTGTTCTCTCTTAATAATAGTCTCCTATTGTTTTCTACGATGTTTGCGAGTTATACTATATTACGAAGTCAATTAAATATGTTTATAGATTATCGGCTTAAAATCAAATTATATGAATTATTATGTACATTTTTTAATGCCTTTCTTCGGTATCTCTATGTTTTAACTTAAATATAAACATTACATGATTGTGATAAAGTTAAGATGAATTAGTATTGATATGTATCATTAATGTATTCATACCCTTTCGTCAAGTGATTTCCACTTTAAATATAGAACACTGTATATACGAATATATATTATATACATATTTATCTCAAGGGTATAAAAATAACCTTATTGAGGCATAAAACCACGTCTTACTGTTAGAGTCGACGCAATCAATATGGTTGGTTGGTTTCTTAAAGCCTCTTTAAAATTATCTATGCATTAGGTCGTAATTTATGACAGAACTAGCTATTTATATCATTTTTAAGGTTCCATACCTTTTAAGATAAAAAGGAACCCTTATAAGATCACTTTATTGTTCGTCTGTCTATCTGTCAAGAGCCTTTATCTCAGAAATGCTTGGAGGTATCGAGTTGAAATCCAAACCTATACAATAATATACTTGGATCTACGGCCACATGAATTTAAAAATCTTTTATCTATTAATTTAATATTAAATATGGCTTTCAAATGTAAACTTCATTTAAACCAAATGAGTTTTCATTGCAACTAAATTAAAGGGGATTAAAATGTGAGAAGCGATTAAAAGAGGCTAAACTTGTCAAGCTAATATAAAATGTGATTTGCATAATGTTCATGCTTCTGACTGATATTATAAATACAACACCACAAATATTTAGCAAAATTCTTGCTATATAGATTTTCCTATAATAAATATGAAAATCTATCTTTCTTCCAAGAAAGAAATATAAATGAACTTTAATAAAAAAATATATTTTAAGTATCGTGATCGTGGTGCAGCGACACAACATCCGATTGTGTTTTGAGTGTGTGTGTATTGTCGATTCGACTCCACTCGGAGTAATGAGTTATTTATATTTCCTTCCTCTAGTGACAAAACAAAGGCGGCATTAAGTACCGCCACTTAACACGCAATACCCTAAGAACTCGAAAGGCGGAAAGTGGAGAAAAAGAAAAAGTTCTAAATGAAACTATTTTAAGGTGTTAGTTAACACGCACTGGTTCGAAAATAGGGCGGAAAATGGAGAACAGAGTGTCTTAACACAAGATCCCTCCTACTATATACGGGGTAAAGTGTGAAGCTATATTCTTTTACTTTTTAAATATATATATCTATCTAATATCTTAACGCGAGTTAATTTTCAAACGAAATAATTAATCTTATTCCCCAACCAGTGGACTGTCTAAAAGATTCATTAAATACAATTATAAGAAATGCCGGGCAAAAAAGACGTTGCAACATTCGAACTTACAGAATCTGAGTAAATTTATAAATATATATTTTAGGAATTTATAATTTTTTATTCATAAATTCATTTATAATGACTATTATACTTGAAGTTAAAAAATATATATTATTGAATATTTACTTCACTATTCGTTACATTTATGAGTCCTAATAACTCCGAAAAGAATCTTTTTTTTAAGAAAACGGGCTTTGCCTGCTATTTGGAGGCAAAGCCCGTTTTCTTAAAAAAAAGTAGGGTTAAAAAACCTAGTGTGGAGACACTCCGTTTTCTGTTCTTGATTGAGATTCATATTTGTTTTTTCAATATTAAATATATAGTAGATTGACAATAATTTATATAATAAAAATAGTACCATTATATAACTAAATTGGTTATCGTTTAGCAAAAAAAAACTTTTTCCTATCATGATTGAGGCTTCCTAATTCTAGACTATTCTAACTAAGTTTAGCTTGACCAAGAGCAAGAGAGCACCGATCGAGACCATAAAATTAAATTATCGGCAACAAGTTATTCAAATTATGGGACCTTCTAGTGAGAAGGTCCTATAATTTGAGTCCAGGCAGTGGCCTGGACTATCTTGATCTTCAGTTCGTTCTTCATTAATTTGTTACTACAGTAAATGTCGTTTGTGAACAATGTGACACAACAGTGCGACTGTTAACGCTACGGTTACGGGTTCAGTTTCTACACGAAATGCCCCCAGAATTCGACGGAATTTGGGGGTAACCAGGTTCTCTCTGCTTACTCTGCCATGTGTATAATACAGCGTAAAGCTAAAAATAGGATAAAATAAAGAAAAAAATCTACATATACAGTTCCCCAAGTGAGGATCGAACTTACAACCACTACGAGGATAGTAATACCGTCTCCTATTACGTCGTCAGATTTAATTATATTCCTTTTTAAAGGCAACTCTAAATAAATTTCCACATACAGTCAATTTATCTTCAACAAATTTGCGGTTCATTTAATTTGATTCGTAGGAATGTGAAATTAGAAAAACGTTTCAAATTGGCTGCTTTTTTGTTTCTACATAGGTATCTCACGTATTTTGATATGTGAGCACAGGTAAATCGGTTCCTTATTTAGTATTTTCAGAATACGTAATTATAAATTTGAACGTAGCGGGACACGAACCCGCGCCTCTTAGAATAGTCCAACTTTATTATTTGCTATCTAAAATATTTTTTCAGAGTGAGTGTGGCTTAACACTTTAAAAATGTTTCATGTTTTGCCTGTATGAAATCTTTTGTGATCCAACACGCAAAACTTACAACATATTTTTTTTCTATAAAAAAGAAGACACAAAAAAAGTGCGTCTTCTCTGTAATGATTTAATAAAAAAACATAATCTAAGTCAAATACCTACAATTAACGAAAATGAAGGAACCGATATGTCCAAGGGGCACAAGCGTGCAAGTGTGTAGGTACGATTTCCATTCAGACGAACGAAATATTTAATATTTTTATTTCTACAAAGCAAAAGCCACTCAAACACAATGCCTCAATGATGTGACGAAAACAAGGGAACGGAATTACCTTAATGGAGAACAGAGTGTCTTAGCATTAGGTTCCGGGGAACCCGGTCCCTTCTGCCTACCGTGCATCCCACATATGACTGAATACAGCGTGAAGCTAAAATAACGATATCTAAAATGAGCAATCTAAGATATGTACTTTCTAACATAACCATTTTTACAGTTTGCGCTAAATCTCGCATATAGCCAAGTAGGCAAAGAGTACCGAGTGTCACGACACTCCTTAAATACTTGGTGAAACAAATAAAACATGTTGTTACCTCTAAAGTGCATCGATCCTACAAACATCGCGGCTACATTCAGATGCCGTCCTACTGAGCCACGACTCATAACACCACTATAATATAATAAAATAAAGTTGATTTAAAACCAAATAGAAATATATTTTTATTTTTACACACTAAAATAGAACTACTATTTTCAATCAAATTTTTAATTCTCGAACGAGTAAAAGCTCGAAACTTTAATATTTTATTTAATTGGCGTGCGCTTTGCAAGTCCTTTTAAATTCACAGTACGTCCATTACGACGGTGTAAATGGTATTTACTAAAATGTTGCTCTGCACTGTTAACACACTTGATGCATTGGGTGGGAAAAGTTTAAAGTTTTAAGTTTAAGAGAAGAAAGAAAGATATATATTTTTTACAACAGTGGTATAAATATAATAAATATAAGTACAATAAATATCCAATTCGATGGAAATTATACTTCATATCTTCGCTTTGTTAAGAATTGAGTTGAGTTCCACACCTCAATGTGCAATAGCTCGAAATTTGAAATTTTGAAATTGAGTGGAAAATAGGAAACAGTAAAAAGTAGAACGGTTTCTTCGGCCTAATCTGCTTTATATAGCGAAATACAGCGTGAAGGTAAAAAACGTTGATCGACGTTTGAACTCACAACCGCCGCGAGTACAGTAGACGCTGTTCTATTAAACTAGTGTCCAACGAACGGGCTTCGGAAGGCCTTCAAAACGATGTATAACCCGCGAGAATGAGAGGGGAGGTGCAGGTAAGATGTCCAAAAAACCGAATTTTTCAAATGTTTTTGCGTCAAAAATGGCGTAAAAATTCAGCAAAAACTTTCGAAAAAATTTAGAATGGTACGGCGCGGAAGACCCTACGACACAATACCAAGAAGTCAACAATCCAAAGAAGGTAAGTGGTTCAAATAAATTATAAAGCCAAAATTTTTCTAAGTGATTTTGATTTTTGTAAATAGGTCAAAATTTGTATAAATAGCGTTTATTCACTTAGATCTTGTATGTGGAATAAATTTGGAATAAAATATTTAGTTTTGGGCGGAACCTAGTGTTAAGACACTCCGTCCCTCACTGTTCGCCGAATTTTGCATGGTAATAAGGTGATTCACTTTTATTCGAGGCAGCGTTAGAGCGGTCAGGCGCATCACATACTACAATTGCGGTATCGTATCCACATTTTAATTCAAAACCACAAATTAGTATAAAGTTATTGTTCATTTAAATATTCGATTATGTGACTGTTTAATTGATATAAGATTGTAGAATTTTAAGTTTTTGTCATTGGTTTTGCGTTTGCATTGAGTAAATAACAAAAATTGTAAATGTTGTTTTGTTTGTATTTGTGTTTTGTTAATATTATAATTAAAAAAATCTTTAGAGAATCTTTTATGAGGCCAGTCGTGGCGCAGCGGCACGAAGTGTGACTGTAAGACCGACTGGTAGAGGGTTCAATCCCCACTCGAGGAGATAAAATATTTACTTAAAATTTATATTTCCATTTCTTCGCTCTGGTGTCGAGGTTAAGCGCGGCGTTGAGTTCTGTCACTCAACACGCAATGCCTCCAGAATTCGGCAGAAAGTGGGGAACGGAGTGTCTTAACACTAGGTTCCCCCTGCCTACCCTGCTGTGTGCAGGATACAGCGTGAAGCTGATTTAAAAAATCTTTAGAACTTTTTTTTTATTTTTATCTATCAGTAAGATCCCTATCCAATAAATTTTAAACAGCTACAAATTAAGCGAAAAGGGAATATTTAATCGACCCGTGATTTTGTCAGTGGAGCTTTTACAAAACAGATGTAATTTATTGCATTTAATTTCCTTTAACTGTCCTCGTTAAAAGTAAATGCGACATTTTTATTCGAATCTAATAAGATTTTTGACACTACCACAGTCGAGGCCGTCGTGGCGCAGGGGCACAAGCGTGCTTTTGTTAACGAGACGATTTTAGGTTCGATTCCCACTTGGAAGTATAAAGTACTTGATATTTTCGTTTTCTCGCTCAGGTAATGACGCGCGTTGAATTCTGCCACTCAATACGGAATGCCTTCAGAATTCAGGGGTAAGTGGAGAAAGGATGTGTTTTAATGGGAATGAAGTGTTTTAACATTACGTTCCCACGTTCTATATGCGGGATACAACGTGAAGCTATAAAAAATATTATAAGTAACATTTATGAGCCCAGTCGTGGCGCAGGGGCACAAAGTGTGACTGTAAATTCGAATGGTTTTGGGTATGATCCCCACTCGAGAAAATGAAATATTTTTTTAAATTTATATTTCCATTTCTTCGCCCTGGTATCGAGGCAAAGCGCGGCGTTGCGTTATTCATTCCGCCACTCGACACGCAATGCCTCCAGAATTCGGCAGAAAGTGGGGAACGGAGTGTCTTAACACTAGGTTCCTTCTGCCTACCATGCTGTGTGCGGAATACAACGTGAAACCGATCTTAGCGTTGAACTATCTCAATAATTAAAATATACATATAATACATTAATTTGTTTCCCATCATTTACCAAAACATTTTTTTTTATTTTATCAATAGTAAACATCAAACACAATAACAAAGTATAATTCGATGTCTAAACTACTTCGTCTATTACAGTTATAATAGCTATAATGTTACTCCTCAACGACACTCTTTCATACACCACGTCTTTAAAATTGAACACTATTAAAGATGGAAAGCTCTTCCTCTTATAGATTACGTATCGCTTTCAAATATTTTATTTTCAAGCTTATTTTATACATATTTCTAAATTAATTTACATTTTTTTTCAATATGTGAGTAGGTGAACAAAGCACGGCGTTGAGTTTCCCCTATCAGCATGCAATATCTCGAAAATTGGGAAGCAATAAGGAAATCGATACACTTCTGGCCGCACTTCTGTCACCTGCTACTATGTTTGTGTAAAATTCTGAGACATAAAATAGAAACTCCCATTTTTTCCAGTTCCTGTAAGGAATAATGGAAACATTTTATATGTATATATGGATTTTCAATTTTGTGTGTTGCTTGCTTTTTTGTATGTTCTTCTTTGTGTTTGTTATTTCGTTCAGGAAAGGAGCTTAGTAAGCAAAGCCACTTAGTTACAAATACAATGTACGCTTATGTACGATGCTTAAATGTGATGTTCGCTTAATTAAATTTAGTAATTGCGTGTAACTATTTATAAAAAGCTTTTTCATTTGATTCAAATATTTAAAAGAAATTTCCTTTAATGTCATTATAATTTACTTGACGCCTTTATTAAGAGAAATGGTACAATTTATCCAAGTTGAAAAAACTCCGTTAAAAAGTTGTGAAATATCATTGTCAAGCCACACAATTGGGAAAAGAATGTCACAAGAATTTGAGAATTCGAAAATTCCCTTTTTAGTATTATTTTTGTTGGGCTAAAATGTATTTAATTTTAAATTTATATATAATTATTTATATAATATTTTTATTATGTTCTTATGTATTACATTATTATGTTCTTAGCTCACCAAAGCATTTATTTTTGTTTTCATTCGACTTAAAGACTTTGTGTCTTTAATCATGGTCAATTGGTCATACTTACACAAAGTGTACTATCATAGCGTTTATTTTTTTTATCAATAAAATTAAAGTGATATATAGGTATGTATATAGGTACATAAAAAATTCTATAAGCATATGTATAATTCTTCCGTTACTGAGTCATGAGTGACCAACGCACTGGCGAAACTAAACAACGTGTAACTCTGAAACTTAGCATTTAGTCGTAGATTCCGTGGGGNGTTTTTGTGTGAAAACACTACAAACATACATATATACAAACATACATACATACAAACATACATACATACAAAAATACAAATCTTACCTCTTTATAATATTAGTATAGAGTATAGATTATTTATATAATACTTTTATTATGTTCTTAGCTCACCAAAGCATTTATTTTTGTTTTCATTCGACTTAAAGACTTTGTGTCTTTAATCATGGTCAATTGGTCATACTTACACAAAGTGTACTATCATAGCGTTTATTTTTTTATCAATAAAATTACACTGATATATAGGTACGTATATAGGTACATGAAAAATTCTTGTGGAAGCGGAAAAGACCGGATTTTACGTTATGCAGTTCATGCAAATTTGACGCAAGTCATGGTGCCCTGGGCGCAGGGGCACAAGCGTACGACTATAAACGTGACACGTTGTTGATTCGATTCACACTCGATGAAATTAAATACTTATAATGTTTTTCCATTTCCTGAATACGCAATGCCAGGATTCGGTGGAAAGTGTCTTATTGAGAACAGCGTGAAGAAAAAAAAAGGTTCATGCATTCCCCCGAGTGGGATTCAAAGCCACAACTGCCGCTTTTACAGACGTTGCGCTACATTTTTATAATATTCATATACTAACGTGTACTTAAAATGTAACACTTCATTTTGTCAACGTTTCTCAAAGGAGTTGATGGCACTCTAACAGCCTCTTGGCACGCTTCCAGACCGCTCTTGAAACTTATTAAGGAAATAAATATGGACTGAAAATTCCTTAATAGAAAAATCTTTGAAATTTACTTTTTTAAACCACGAGTAAAACGTAATAGGCGAGTAATATGTAGTCTATCGTAGCGCAGTGATGTATTCAATAACTACTACGGGAATTGTTATAATTTTTTTTTATTTCTACACTCTGTGAAAATATCGCATATGCAGAGTTGAGTTTCGCAACTCAACAGAAAAAGTCACTAATTCGGGTGAAAAGTTGAGAACGAAGTGTCACGACACTAGGTTTTGAAGCTGATAAATAATCGTTTTGAAATCTTGCTCAGATAAATATGCTTTGAATTTGAACTCAAATATTTGCCTACAAAAGTAAAATGGAGTGCTCGAGATATGAAATGTAAATTTTAAATTCTAGCAAATTTTCTTCATTGTTTACAATGCGGGGGCATTAATACGGGGTCTCGATGTGAGTGGATGAGAACAAACTTACTTCATAATTCTCCTTTCAATTCTTTTATTCTTCTTTACCCGACTGCGCGATGCAAAGGAGCGTTTTGTGTTGATATGCTATTAAATATTATTGTAATAAAGGCGACGGTTGTGGTTTCGATTCTCAGTCAGACGAATGAAATATTTAATAATGTCATTTCCTCGCTCTGGAATCGAGATAAAACGCGGCGTTGAATTCTGCCACTCAATACCCAATGTCTTAAGAATTCGGTGGAAAGTGGAGAATGGAAGTATTTTAATAAGAACAGAGTGTCTTGACACCAGGTTCTATGTGCGATACACAGCGTAAAGCTTTAAGAATACTATATAATTTTATTCTACAAGACAAAAATGTTACATTTATATAAATTAAATAAAAAATAGTACGTATAAAGAACACACGTAAATAAAAAATAAATTTTACCATTTTTACAGATACCTCTAATTATATTAATCATCAAAGAATTTATGCAAAATATTTTATCAGCTATTAACTTTAACACATTTTAATTATTCTTTATTCAAATAGATTTTTACAAGCACTTTTGAGTCGTCAAATAAGCACATAGTTACCACCGGAAGGAAGTTCTGCTGAGAAGAGCCGGCAAAGAACCTCCAACATTGCTCTTTTCAACGTTGAGATTACATTTTCATTAGTTAATACAATAAAAATAAAATAATTGAATAATATTAATTTGGTAGAAATTTTGTTAGTAAAAAAATAAACATTATTTTATCTGTATTTTATATATTGTTATCAGTTCAATCTCAACCAGGGAAAATTATTATTTTTATTTCCCTATTGTAAGCAGAGCGCGGCGTAGAGCTCAACACGCAATGTCTCCAAAATTGGGGAACTACGAGAAAAAAATATAAAGCTGTTTATTTTTGCTTTTTTACTCTTATTTTATATGTTTGTGTGTCATATCCGTTATGTTTTCACACATATTCATATTAGAATGCTAATGAGAGAGGATTAATATGGAATTCCCGATAGCAAGCGTATTAACAGCTCAGCGTTTGTCAATTATGGTTGAATGAAATTATGAGATACCTACTCCTCTCATTAACGCTACACAGTATTGATGCGACGATATTATGCAGACTGTAGGTACTGCATATTGAAAATGGTAAAAAAGTTAATATACGTATGTACATCTATAAAAATATTATAAAACTAAAAAGTTTGTTTGGTTGAACAAGCTAAACTCAAGAACTATTGGCTGGATTTGCAAGTATATTTTTGTGTTGGACAGTCCATTTATTGAAGATGGTTACGCTGTCTAGCTTTTACCTAAAATCAGGAATACCTAGGACGCTTAGGATGTATCATATGTCATACACAATTTTCAATAAATTCCATTTCAATACGGGGGCGAAGCTTCAGGTAAAACATAGTCTTTTAATATATGTAGAATGGGTAAATGGTAATGGTGATTAAAAGTGGAAATCGGGGAATTATTTCAGAATTAAGGCCGATTAGTCAACTAGCTATCGATGCCCTGAACGCCCTGGAAACTTGGTGATACGCTTAGTTGCAATGACAAAGATAGATGTCCTTCTCGCTGTCTAGTTGGACGTTATCAACGCTTTTAGTAGTCTGCTGTTTGAGATACTTAGAAAGGCACTAAGGTACCATTGGGTGCCTTTCTATCTCCGGCAACTGTTGGATGCCTTCTTTCAAGATAGGGTAATGTAGGTATTCTGGCCCCATCTACATCTGGATTGAAAAGGATTTTGGATTCCTGGCGTTCACGGTGGTGCAACAGGGCACGAAACAGGGCACTAATGGGCTTCAGTAATTACTTGCTTCAGATTGCGTATTGGAAGACGTCATTGGTGTGATCCACGAGTGTGGTATATCCGTTGATTCAGCGTATCACATTCTGTCAGAATGCTTATTTGGGCCCCATAACGCCACACCTGCTGCTAAGAGTTAATGCGCGAGGGTCACGGTGCAGAAAGATTTCTGCAACTACAACTTAGAACAACATAGAAACTGCAGGTACCTTAGAAAAAAAACCAGGGCCCCCTGTAGATTATGGGAGCCCGAAAAAAGCAGGGCTTCCATCCAGCCGTTCGTTGTGCCATGTGCGGTTATACGGTGATATACGGCGTCTCGGCTATATGTGATGAGATATTTGGCTATGTTTTTGTGAGTAGTAGCGGGCTTTCTCGATGAGCCTCACCGTCGTCTGTCTGTAGGAAGCAGCTATCATGCACACGGGTGCTATATGTAAAAGCATTTCCCAGCGGCAAAAAATGTGGTATGGATATGGACAAAATAAAACTAGCTGCGTTGCGTTATAAGTATCAATCAAACGTTTATAATCATTCAATCAATACATTTATAGTACTAAAAAAATTACAATGGAATTCAAAAGTCATCAACAGAACATTAAATTCTCGAATAATCGATTTAATGGCTCAACTAGCAATACGAGGATACGCTTAAATACTTCTATACAAGTACAACACTTGACCGCTTCAAGAGGAAAAAAGGGGAATACCCTTCTAATATGTTAAGAGTCAAATACTTGTGATTATAAATATAACTGTGAAGAGTAAAAATGGCGTGCCGTAATGCGAGAAACGAGAGGATTTGTCGAAATTTACTAGTTGAAAATTTTACTGTGAATAAATAAAAAAATGGCATAACCTAAATTGATTGCCCATTTTTTGAGTTCCGTACCTCAAAAGGAAAAAACGGAACACTATAGGATAGGATTACTTTGTTGTTTGTTTGTCAGTCTGACAAGACATTTGTCTTGTCATAATGTAGAGGGTATAGGGTACTTCGTTGGACCTACATTTAAGAAATTTGGCACGAAGCGAGAACTTACTTCATCCTAAAAGTTAAAATTTATAAGTACATATAAAAAAACATTACAAACTTAAATCAGCTTCATGCTGTATCCCGCACACGGCAGGATAGGCAGAGGGAACCTAGTGTTAAGACACACCGTTCCTCACTTTCCGCCGAGTTCTGGAGGCATTGCGTGTTGAGTGGCGGGACTCAACGACGCACTTTGCCTCGACACCAGAGCGAAGATATGGAAATATAAATTTAAATAAATATTTCATCTCCTCGAGTGGGGATCGAACCCACAACCAGTCGGTTTTACAATCACACTTCGTGCCGCTGCGCCACGGCTGGCCTCTTATAAATATTTCATTTTCCCGAGTGGGAGTTGAACCTATAACAGTGACAGTGACAGTGAGTGAGTGGTTGTGGGCTTGATTCCCACTCGATGAAAAAAATATTCAAACGCATTTACTCCAGAATGCGACGGAAAGTGGAGTGGGAAACGGTAGTGTTTTAGAAGTATCTTAATACTAGGTTCCCTCTACCTACTCTGTTGTATGCAGAATATAGTGTGAAGCTAAAAAAATAAATAAGTACGATATTAATATGTTATTACTTTAGTTATATTATTTCAGCTTTAGTATACGTTGCAATTTTTGCTTATTTTGCTTATCCATTTATATTAGCGGTATCTCCATAATGTTATTTCTACAAAGCGAATAGGAAATCGTACATGACGTTATCATCGGGTTAAACATGGCGTTTAAAATCAGAATTCTTGGGTCCAAGGCCGCACTGTTTTCTTTATATATGGCAACATTCCAGCAAAAGTAAGTAAAATATCCACGAAATGAGAGGAATTACAATAGGTTACTGTGTTAGGGAGAGGGGTGATGAAAAGGAATAGAATTTGTATAAAAGGATCCCGCAGCATGAAGACATATATACCATTNGCTGTATCCCGCACACAGCAGGGTAGGCAGAGGGAACCTAGTGTTAAGACACTCCGTTCCCCACTTTCTGCCGAATTCTGGAGGCATTGCGTGTTGAGGGGCAGAACTCAACGCCGCACTTTGCCTCGACACCAGAGCGAAGAAATGAAAATATAAATGTAAGTAAATATTTTATCTCCTCGTGTGGGGATCGAACCCACAACCAGTCGATTTTACAGTCACACTCTGTGCCCTTGCGCCACGACTGGCCTCTAAAATACTATATAGTATTATAATAAAAGATTCTTATATCAGTGAGTCCTTATTTCCTGTTCTATCAAGGGTCAAATGTTTTTAGTCCATCTTAATGGCTTAACTATGTAAATATAAAGTTATTATATCAATATCCCTTAAGATTTATATAATTTAAGATAAATTAATTCCAAACTTAGATACCCACGTGTGAACCAAATCCAATTAAAGAAAGGTCCTAGTGAGAATTGAGAACCCTTTCTGAAACTTATACTAATTTTGACTAATTTAAATATTCCGTTATGCTCCAATCAAATTACAAATAGTTCAAAAGTTTGGCGACGGTATCTGAATAACTCGATAGATGTTACCGTTAACTTTAGCTATATAAGATTTAGAAATGACAAATTTTATGTTTTATAGCGGTAGATAAGATATATTATTCATGTTAATTCTTATTGCGAAGGATATTTAGCTTCACGCTGCATCCTGCATATAGCATGGTAGGCAGAGGAAACGTAGTGTTCAGACACTCCATTCCCCATTTTCCGCTGAATTTTGAGGTGGTGTCTTGTTACCAGAGCAAGGAAATGAAAATATTAATTGAGAATGAAAATTTCATTCTTCCAAGTAGGAATCGAACCTACAACCATCCTAATTATAGTCACACGTTTCTGACCCAGCGCCATGACGGCCTGAAGATTGGGATGACGCCTTCCTAAGCTTATTCTTCTCCAATACGTAAAATATATTTTTTCTCTTTTGTATTGTTTCGAAAAAAAAGCGTTTCGAATACATTACAATATAAATCACTTCCATTTCTATTATCTATAACTGTCCATTCTCTATAAATTTTGACAGCTCCTAACTACTTTGAATTTGAATTCTTGTTTGTAGTGCTTGAGTTCCAGTATCTACTGAAATTGCTTTAAAAGTTTAAATTAGACACTCGACGTTAAAAAGTTTCTAATTAAATTTAATTATCCTATTCCAGAAAATGTCATCATAAATTGGTAAATATTGCATTTTGATTTTAATATAGTAATATACATTTTGGGAGATATTACTTACACCTACTATGAATATATCGAAAGTGATTGATGATTTAATTTAATTTTTTATTATCAAATTTGGTACAGTACCAATGCAATAACAACAAATATTTATTACTTTTATTTTGATCGCGCCTTCATTTGAGGCGGTCGTGGCCCAGAGACACAAGGGAGTGACTATAACCGCTTCGGATGTGAGTTCGATCTCCACTCGAGGGAATGAATTATTATTTATTAATATTTTCATTTCTTCGTTCTGGCAACAAGGCGAAAGCCCGGCGTTGTGTTCCGCCACTCAACACGCAAAGCCTCTATAATTTAAAAGAAAGTGGGGAATGGGAGTGTCTTAATGAGAACGGAGTGTCTTAACCCTAGGTTTTCTCTGCCTACCCTGCTGTGAGTGGAATATAGAGATGCGGACTTCTGTCATCCAACGTGTATATAAATGCCTAAATGTATAGGTTAAAATGTTTGTAGGTCTGTATTTTAAGTCTATTTTTAACGTTTCTATAGATTTTTCAAAAAATACTTATACACTACACTTCTACACTCCATAATCTTCTTATGTACCGAAATGTAACTCTGTAATTTCTACTGTAACCTGTCTGTCAGTCACCCAGTAGCGAAAGCCCTTTTTTAATATTTTATTTTAATAATCAGATTATTGAATCCAGTCGTTTGAGTCGTTCGAGTCGCTCAGGTGCACAAAATATGGCTGTAAACGCGATAGGTCGCGGGTTCGATTCCCACTCGACGAAATGAAATATTTAGGATTTTTATCTTCACTGTGGTGTCGAGGCAATATGCGACCTTAAATTCCGGCACTCAATACGCAATGCCTTCAAAATTCTCTCTACGTACCCTACTGTGAGCGGGATACAGTGTGTAACTAAAAAGAAATATCACTCCACAAGCATCGCCACAACACAAAGCTAAACGAAGCAAAGCTTTACAAACTATTAGGCCTATTATATCCACATTTACCTAATCCCCGAATGTAAATTACTTGTCAATGAATCTTCACATTTCCAATTAAGACACTGCCAGGTCTATTAACTCGCTCTATATTAATCTAGAACTCAATCAGACGGAGCTTATAAGATGGAGGTAAAGAGTGTGGGCTTGAATGAACTGAGATGATGATTGCTTTCTGAGTACTCACTTTAAGATGTGAAGTATTGAGGGGTAAGTTTTATTAAGGGGCACAAAAGTTAACTGTAAACCTGACAGGTTATGGGTTCTATTCTCACTATTACCACTCGTTACGAGGCAAAATGCGGCGTTGAGTTTTGACTTTCAACACGCAATCTTTTCAGAATTCGGCGGAAAGTGGAGAACGGAAGTATCTTAATGAGAACAGAGTGTCTTAACACTAGGCTCCTAGGTTCCCTTTGCCTACCCTGCTACATGGGGGATTTTTCTAGTTCAAAAAAAAAAAAACAAAAAAATATAAATTATGAATACATTCTATACTTATATCTTTTCAAACGTCATATTTCACTTATTTTACAATTTAAAATTGAACGATATATTTCTAATAATATAACGAGAATATTCCTTCTAGTAAAGCCTAGACGGCAATTTCAGTTATCCCATCAAAGCCTAAAAGCTGATACAAATAAATTGTATTAGTGGAGAAATTATATTCCTTTTTGTAAAATATTGCATGTTTTATAAGCTTAAATGGCTTAAATTAAAGGATTTCATTTTTAAAAATTTAACCATCTTTACTAGAAAGTCTTTTTTGTGTTGTGTACATTGTGAATGTTATTTTGCTAAAATTTTCTTAATGAGCTTTGATGGATTATAATATTCTATTCAAAAAAATCCAATAATCAAAATCTAATGATTTTTATTATATGTGCTGTAAAATATAATATATCGTTGTTTCAGTTTTCAGTAGATGATTCGAAAGAGGTACGTAGATACTGTAGCATTTGACATTGCGTTTTATCTGGCTACCTCGTTACATGTTTTTACAATATAATAACTACAAATAGCAACGAAATTACCTAAACTACATAAAAATAATAGTTAATAATAGATGAAACTTTTTAATCTTACTAAACATCAGAGAATCATAGATTTATTAATATTAAAAGAAAAAAAAACAGCTTCACGCTGTATCCCGCACACAGCAGGGAGGCAGAGGGAACCTAGTGTTAAGACACTCCGTTCCCCAATTTCTGCCGAAATCTGGAGGCATTGCGTGTTGAGTGACAGAACTCAACGCCGCGCTTAGCCTCGACACCAGAGCGAAGAAATGGAAATATAAATTTAAGTAAATATTCCATCTCCTCGAATGGGGATCGAACCCACAACCAGTCGGTTTTACAGTCACACTTCGTGCCGCTGCGCCACGACTGGCCTCAATATTAAAAGCTAGCTAGAAAATGAAAGTCGATTAATAAAAAATATCGTGGGATAAGTAATTTATTAGCGAAACAAAATAGGTGGATGGCTCCACCGAGAGCGATATCAGAAAAGGGGACTAGACAAAATTGTTACCTACGCCAACGTTACGTTATAGTGATGTACTCAATATTTATTAGTATTTCGATGTATGTAATTTTTTAATTTATTTTTTGTCGTTACTTTTTATATACTCTCTCTCTCTCTCTCTCTTTATTAAGTAAAACAAACAAAATAGTTTTTTTTAAATGATATTTCAAACGTTTGCTGCACCTTTATATTTTTTTTTTCATTACACTTGACAGCTTAGTTCATCTTGCTTTTTTTCAATTACGGTAATGAACGAATGAAATTACGATACTGCATACTCTGTACCACTTTTTAGGTTAAGATAGATATTGAGTCATGCAATTCAAACTTTCCTTTACACTAATGTATAGATTATTGTTGTTTATTTTGTCAAAAAAAAACTCTTTAAAACAATAACTACATTTTTTTCCAAATATATCGATACAACAAAGCCCAAATCACTAAAGAAGCTTCTAACATGGTTACGTACTGCCGTCCACTTTTGATCGGTAAATCTCCTGTTTACATTCTGCATTGATATAGGTGCTCGCTGCAAGCCCGTCTTAGGTGAGAGTGGCTCGTATCATATCATGCTATTATATATATATATATTGTATGACATATACGTTCTCGTTCAACGTCCCGAAACATATTGATGGGAGATTGCTATGAAGTTAATTTTGAAATGTATGTTGAATATGCATAATATTAATGGTGTTATAGAGATATATAATTTGATGGTAACGTCGTTTTGATTATTTATACATATTTGCTTTAGGTAAACATAATTATGTTAAAAAGTAGTTTTTTTTTTAAACATTTTTAAAGTGTTATTCCACACTTTGGAAAGAAAAATACTTATTTATAACACATATAAAAATTTGAACGTAGCGGGAGTCGAACCCGCACCTCCTGGAAACCGACCAAGCGCTCTGACCACTAAGCTATACGTTGTTTTTGTGTTTTTTTTTCATGTTTTCGCTTCTCGCCGTATTTTAATGGGAACGTTAGTATGCTAAGACATTCCGTTCCCATTAGGAATTCGTTACATTCACTGCCCAATTCTGAGCATTTCGGTGTTGAGTTCCCACACTCTGTCCTCGAGTGGGAATCGAACCCACAATCGGTGCGTTAACAGTCGCACGCTTATGCCTTTGCGAGATGATGGCCATTATATTTTATTACTTAAATAAATATATTATACAAAGACTGTTCACGGTGAAGAAGAATAAAAGCTAAAATTTTACCCCAAATAAAATAGAGTATCCTTACGAAGACTAATATCACGCTGTTAACTAAATAGCTGACGTATTAGATGCGTTTATTCTTAAACATCGTCGCCCCAACTATTGAATATAGAAACAATAACAATAAAACGTTACTCGCTATCGAGTGTAGTAACAGTATACTAATAATTGTTAATTACGGTAACAGCTAACTTAAAGTAATTCCTGGGTTTATTTTCCTGGGTATTTTTTGCCTCGTAACCATAGCAAAGAACATTTAAATATTCATATTCTGTTCTTCGAGTGGGAATTGAACCTAAAACCTGTCGCGTTTATAGTCGCACGCTTTTGTCCTGCGCCACGACTGACCTCTATATTATATGTGTGGATGTATACCAGCGGATCGCAATATAATGGTCTGTATGATTACTTGCAATATCCGATTTTTGTTTAAATCGATAAGCGATATCCTCTCGATGAGATAGATGATGATATTCTATCTCGATCGTTATTTTTATTTTTATTTACTGTAAATACTATTAAGTATTAATACTATAAGTACTTCTATTTCATAATACATTATAGGCTGAAGATGTATTTGATAGCATTCACTAGTTCACTATTAATATTGAAATCTAGAAAACATTGAAACCAGATATAAAGTAACTTATAATATATTTATGAAATTAGATCAGATCTCTAAACTAAACTTTTTTTTAACTTCCAGCTGAAGTACTTATAGTTAATTAATAAAAGTATTACATACTTTTGCAAGTACAAATGATAAAAAAAAACTTTATTTCACCTGTAAAAGCCAGACTTCCGACTCCACGCAAGTATTTTGAAGTGAGTCAGATCTACATATACAGGAGTCCCGCAACACGCCGCGCTGTTAGAATAACAAAGTTAACACGACATACTAACTGACACCTTTCACAGTTCGTCACAATCCAGAATACGACGAAAAAGCATATATATGACTTTATGGCTAACCAATGGCCTTTGTCTGATAAACAAAAATACACTTTATTTTAAGGTTATAAAGTAGAATTCAGGTTGAGCTTTCAATATTTGAGGACATTACTAACTCGTAATCCTGCCCAATTCATTTCGGCAGTTTGTTAGACAGTTTTGGCGTTTTCTATCGTTGGGCTTTGTTTAAGTTAAAAACATGTTACTGAGGGATTTTCATTGTAATTAGCAACATTTTTTCTACGCAAATACTCAAATATTTATTATATTATGATATCAAAGAGAAATTAATTAATTGTAAGGTATTGTACTATAATCGAATGTTTCTACAGTTTCTGTAGTTGAGCATTCCAAAGCCATTACTATAAATTTTAAATGAAACTATTTAACCGAATTAAGGGTAGACTCTGTATCCTGCACAGTGTTCGAAACGTCAAATTTTCCAGAAATATATAATACTAATTAAACGATATTATCGCGTATCTATTAATTTATAAGAAATTGAAAGATCTCATTCCTACAAATTTTATATACTGAAAATAATTTATTTGTTTTTCCATGTATAAGAGAACAAAGTAAACCCATATTAGATAATAAAATTTTACAAATTGAACTTTGTGAGTTGAATTTATAAATTCACAACAAAAGCCATATTTAAATAAACAATTATAAATATTTACTACTGTTCCACAAACGTGTTAAAATATGCCCGATTAAATTTCAATTTCTCTCACGTAGACCTACGAATACGTGAGCATGCAATCCAGTTACAATCCCATTTCCCTTCGCTAATAGCGCCATTTTCGTTTCGGACAGATTTGGCTATTTAAATTTTGCAGCATACCCCTTATGGTTACCAAATGGCAAAATTTACGTGATGTAAAGACAGCTAGAAAGTAAATGAAAATTATATTTATAGATTAAATAAAATCTAAGTGTGGTTGGTTTAAACAAGTCCTATCTTCCTCTCCACTATAACTGCGAACTAGTTATAATACGCCCCTACACCGTGAATTCCTACCAGACTGCGGCTGCAACAGTCTTATTGAACTCTGTCGTGTCTTCTGTCGTTCTCTAAAGTCGTGTCTCGAACCGTAGGCGGACACTACTACATACACCAGAGTTCCAGGACATAAAATAGCACCACACACCCGTATGAGACAGGCGGACACTACTACATACACCGGAGCTGGGACATAAAATAACACCACATACCTACTAATCGTATACCAAGTCATAGACGTGGTATAAAATACGTCAATGACCAACCGCGAGCGTACTGCGAGACGGCGTCAGCCACGACATAGTTAATGTCGCTATAACAGTTCGCATAAGCCCATCACGTCAGCTTTCGCGACGTCAAGGAACATTCAATATTATAATAATGGTCAAAGATCACTTTGAACCACAATATGTGTCGCTCCTACACATATATTGTCTTTAAAAGAAATTCGATCCTAAAAATTCGTAGGTCCATAGGCTTCAAATTATTATATTATATTTATAATATATTATTTGAGGCCGGTCGTGGCGCAGCGGCACGAGATGTGACTGCAAAACCGACTGGTTGTGGGTTCGATCCCCACTCGAGGAGATGAAATATTTACTTAAATTTATATTTCCATTTCTTCGCTCTGGTGTCGAGGTTAAGCGCGGCGTTGAGTTCTGCCACTCAACACGCAATGCCTCCAGAATTCGGCAGAAAGTGGGGAACGGAGTNGAACGACGGTCGCGACACTCGGGACGACAATACACGAAGTCGTCTCGATTAATATGGTATTAAAAATATATAGTTTGTATTATTCATAATTAACTATGTTATTTATGTGTACTGCCATGCATATTTTATTTTATTTATTTATTTATTTTTAACTTATACCCAAGGTACATACTGTTACACCACGTTCCATCGAATTCTGGAGGCATTGCGTGTTGAGTGGCGATACTCAACGCCGCGCTTTGCCTCGACACCAGAGCGAAGAAATGAAATATAAATGTAAATAAAGATTTTTTCCTCGAATGGAAAATGAATCCGCAAGTAGTCGCGTTTAATAGCACACTTTATGCCTCTGCGCCATGACTGGGCACAAAGGAATACTGGACTGCTCTATCATAATTTAAATAAAAAAATAAGCAAGAGTGAGTGATGGGATAAGCGTAGACCTTGATTGATCGTCAAGTACACAGTACAGATGATACTGGAGGAAGGTCACGTAAAACATGCCTTTGTTGATGATGACAGTTTAACACTCCGTTCTCCCACATTATGACGCTGGGGATAAAAAAGATGAATAAATAAAAAAAACGACGCACGATTCAATGATTCAAGCGATGCAAACAATTCTAGCGTTAAACTGATGACAACTGCGGCCTCCAGTAACAAACACAGTGCAATTCGTAATTTGCAAAGCAACAATGTACACTGTGTTGACCTCGTCTAGCAATTGAGATACACTAGTAGTTGGTAAAATCTCAGTCATTTTCGAGAATACTATTTCATTTTCGATTCTAAAGGCACGTAAATGGTACTGATAAACTTAATTTTGTTATTTGAAAAAAAACTTTATTATTTTAATTTTACGTCATAATGGTGCAGTGGGGCAACGTCTTGTTGTAAACTATATTGTTTTGACGGTAGGCAGAGGGAACCTGAGAGTGTTAACACTCCGTTCCGACGGCCTGTGTCTTAATACTAGGTTCCTTCTGCTTACTTTATATAGAAGGGCTGCTTAAGTTGCGTAATTGCTTGCGTAATTGCTATTCACGGAGTTATAAAAATGATTAATTATGTCGGAAAATATAAACATTTCGAGATAACTGGTATTTAAGATTGGGATACATACATACTTTTACATATTATCACGTTGAAATAGATTGTGACCTAGGTTCTCAGGTTCCCTCTACCTACACTGCTGTATCCCGTACAGCGTGAAGATAAAAAAACATTTGTTAAATAAAATAATCAAATAATTTCCCTAAATACACTTATATAATATTAAATAAATATACGATACTCACACAGGGGAATTAATTACTTACTTTCCTAGCTCAGATAACAAGACTTACCTTGAAGTTGGGTTCCGGCGCTGAACAGGCAATGTCTCGAAATTTACCCTGCTATATGAAATACAGCGTGGTGGAAAATATAATTCTTAAAAAATACATATTATGTATCATTTACCTATAAATGGACAAATGCACCAAATAAATGAAAAAAAAAAACTGAGTTAAAGGTCGAAATGCGAGTCAAAAAATAAATAACCTATGATTGATTAAATCCCATTTTGTCCAAACACTCGAGTTGCAAATAGAAACTAATAAATAATAAGAAAAAAAACTGTCATACGCAATATTACCTTTACAATTTGGCTGTTCCCTCGTCAAATTAATAAGGGACTTTACGTTGCTCACCCTCCTCAATGTGCTTGTACTGTGCAAATGGCACAAGTTTAATTTTAAGCATTTTTTTTCAAATCTTCACGCTCTATCCCGCATAAAGCAGGTTAGGCAGAGGGAACCTAGTGTTAAGACACTCCGTTCCTCATTTTCTGTCGCATTTTTCAGGCATTGGAAGTTGTGTGGCGGAACTCAACGTCGCGCATTGTCCCGTTTCCGGAGCGTCCCCACTCACAACCGTCGTGTTTACAGTCAGACGTAATATATAAATGGTGAAGTTAGCAATTCTAAGCAAATATATTGAGATAAAAAAGTTTCCTAACTGTTCAGCTCAATGACTTATAATATTACAACTAGCATATAAATAAATAAATTCTTTGAAAAAAAATATATAATCTAATATACCTTTATTGTAAATAGTGTGAGGCGACTATAAACGCGACAGGTTGTGGATTCGATTCCCACTCCCGGAAATGAAATATTTAATATTTTCATTACAGATAGAGATCTATTATTTTTTTTTTCACAATATTATATCTATAAGTTTCCTTCAAATTCCTAACGTTTCCGATTTTAAATGTGAACAATATATGTACATACAGAATATCTTAGTATGCTATTATATCATTTAGAAATTTGCATATCTATATTGTATTCTATATAATGGCCGTTTAATGCTGGCACTATCTATAAATTAATAGTACTATGATTTACTATAGACTGTTCTAGTCTATTTGACCCGGAATTGACCCAAAAATTAAATTATAATAAATCTTGGTTAGGTAAACAGACCGGCTTCCGTTCAGCCCTACATGATTAATGACCAACGAACAAACTATTATACAAACTTATAGCAAGTTAAAAACACAAATTGTTAAGGAAAGTTAATTTAATAAGTGAAAATTTACTTTATGGATTAAAATTTTCTTATAAAAAAAACCGATTGAGCCCATATTTAACATGTCTAATAGAACTAAGAAAATATTTTTGAAAGAATAATAGTAGTAATATGTTTAATAGTACTAGTAGCTCAAGATCCCAGAGCCCCCAGACCTAGGTAATTTTAGCAAAGCTGAAATTTGAGGACTTTTTAGTCTAATAGGTAAGGCTAAACTAAAATATATTTAAACAACCTTTTGGACGTCTGGCAGGAGTGAAGGCCTACGTAAAAAGTCTGGTAATAATAAATAAACATTTTTACATTATTTTTATAAATATATTTAAATACGAACGTTCCTTAACCTTAAGTTGGCGATACCTCTGAAAGGGCCCCACTTTCAAATTAGTAAGTACGCATACAGTCTTAACTATAATACATATTAGACTCTGCAAAATTTCAGCTTTACTAAAATGACGTAAGTTTGGGGGCCCTGGGATAATGTTGTATAGAACAATTCAGTGTTACAGCTATTTTATTGTAGATCAATTAAAGAAAATGTGATTATCAATCTAATTGTATGTACTAATTAATGCCAATTAAATGTATAAATTAAAAATCTTATTGTTATAATGCGGCAAAATTGTATTAATTATATATTAAAAAAGCTTCACGCTGTATCCTGCACACAGCAGGGTAGGCAGAGGAAACCTAGTGTTAAGATACACCGTCCCCTACTTTCCGTCGAGATCTGGAGGCATTGCCTGTTGAGTGGCGGAACTCAATGCCGCACTTTGCCTCGACACCAGAGCGAAGAAATGAAAACATAAATGTAAGTAAATATTTTATCTCCTCGAGTGGGGATCGAACCCACAACCAGTCGATTTTACAGTCACACTCTGTGCCCCTGCGCCACGACCGGCCTCAAATTAATTATATTGTTATTAATCTTCTGGTGTATACGCTATATTGCTGTAAAGTTTCGTCAAATTCATTTATTAGTTTTTATGTGAAAGTGCAGCAACCATCCATAACAAAACAAAAATATACTCTATATATATATACTACATTCGAAAGAAACTCTAGTACAGATTTGAATTCACACTCCCTTATATCAAAACGCTGCTAGTTTTATATTGTACATGTCCAAATCAGTAGTTTAACACACTTTTATAATTTATTTTGATTGTACCGCCTAATACAAATATATCATTTCACAAAATGTTAGACTAAAAAAAAGTATTGGAATTCATGACATTACAACATTAGTACAAACTAAAACTGGATCATAATTCAAAACTAAAGGGCACAGGCATCTTTTGCTATAATGTTCAAAAATACGTATTTTTTTTAAATATATATATTTTTTATATGTATAAAAGAATCAAGAGTATGTATTTAAAAATTTGTCATATTTTTATAAAAAAATAGCTTCACGTTGTATTCCGCACACAACAGGGTAGGCAGAGAGCATCTAGTGTCAAGACACTCCATTTGCATTTTTATGCCGATTCTTGGAAGCATTGCGTGTTTAGTGACGGAACTCTGCTGCGCTTTGCCTCGAGACCAGAGCGAAGAAATGAAAATATAAATGTTAAGTAAATATTTCATGTCCTCGAGTGGGGATCGAACCCACAACCAGTAGCGTTTACAGTCACACATTTGTGCAGATAAAAATATTCAACTTAACAAAAAAAACTGCTCCCTTTTTGTATGTAAAATTCGCTTTTTATATTTTTTAACTTAAGCCAAAAAACATTTTTCTACTCAAAGAAGTATCATATAGACATTTCGATATTGCCTTTTTATATTAAAAACCACAACAAAATAATAAGAGTGTGACTACAACAATGTTATTACAATGTAGTCACCTTAACGTATCAAAGTAGTGTTCATTTTTGCAGAACAAAGAGGGCAAATATAAAATTTTATGTAGTGTTAACGTTTTATTATATGGGAAGTAAAATGAACGCGGAAACTTCTAAAATATATGTATATTTGTTTTAGTTGTTCAACTTTTTAAATTTCCACACGGGATACAGCGTGAAATTTAAAAAAACGGCTAAAGCTTATAAGTCATAAATAGAATATACAAACATATGTAGATGCCAGTCGAGTTGCAAAAACGTGTTACTGTAAACGCAACAGGTTGTGGGTTCGATTCCGACTCTAGGAAATGCAATATTTAATGTTTTTATTTCTTCGCTCTGGTTTGGTAGCAAAGCGCAGCGTTGAGTTCCGCCTGGATACATCGTAAAAGGAAACAAAAAGAAGTTATACATATTTTTTTATATATAAGATATATAGGGAGTATTATTCAATACATTTTAGACTGGATTTTGAGTATTACTTTTCATTGCACCATTTCCTCTTTATTTTGGACCTATCTATTTTTATAGATTGGCTAAAAGGCATCTCTTCCAGAAATAACTGTACTGTTATAAGCAACATTTTCAATTGTATATTCTCTTATGTATAAGATGTGATATTTTCTCTTATATAGTACAACAAATAATATAAAATATTGTAACCCAACGGCATTCTATTTTAAATCAATCTATATCCTAATTAAACATATCCATTTGGACCTACAATCAACTTTGACGACGATGTCAATTCCCGTTAAGTCTCAATTACTTGAAGTGGTAGCTATTACAAGTTTATAAAAACTCGAAAAAAATGTATACTACATTTCATCTGCCTCGTATTAAAAAAATCTTTAAAATACAACGAATATACATATTCTACATATTCTATAATAACGATACTACAACATGAAAGGCCTAACAAAATGTTAGAGAAGACTGCAAATGGCCATTTAGGTTTTCAATTTTAGATATATGGGTATTGCTGGTACTAACCGAGCGATGGCTAGCAGTCGCGTCTGTTTCTCCAATATTAATTGCCTACCAGTTTTCAATAAATGTAATTTTTTTTTAACTTCACTGTATCTCTCTCATCGCAGGATAGGCTCCGGTAGGCTGAGGGAACTTGGGAACCTAATATCAAGACACTGGCGCTTTGCCTCGTTATCAGAGCTAAGAAAATGTTAATTAAATATTTCATTTCCTCTAGTGACGGTCTCTATACTAATAATATATTAGATGTATTAAACGGGTTATAACGAATTTATTCCTCAAGAATTTTACGGAAAGAAGAAAGCGGGATAGAAGTGTTTTAGCGGGAACGGAATGTCCTAATACTGGGTTCCCAGGTTCTCTCTGCCTACTCTGCTATGTGTGAGATACGGCGTGAAGCGTTAAAAAACTAATGCAAGATTAAAACGGTTATTATTTCAAATCTTTACAATATACTCGTAATTTAAACAATTTAATTGATGGATAAGTAATCGTGAGATTTTCGCTTTCGAATATTATTTACATTAAGTTTACTTACAAAATTTCGTTTTTCGCTAAATATGATGCCTTTAAAACATATTATTGTATGCCCGTGTCGGGCAATAACGATACAGCCGTAACTATGTAATCCACGCAGGTAAAGCCACGAGCGTAACACTAGTTACCATATATAAGATAATTAATATTTAAACATTTTAATATATATGTATTTTCTCGTAGTTTTTCGTAAATATTCGCCAACAAGCCATCTTAGAAAGGAAACAGGCTGATGCATCAATTTGAAACGCGATTTTTTTTCGTAAAAGTTTCCCAACGTAATTTGTTCAAGTCCGACTCAATTTAGAACAGAAAAGTCGATTTAGGGCTAACAAATGCGCTTTGCTTTTTGTAAGGGATGAAACAACGAAAAAGGGATCTGAGGAGTAAGTTTTAGGTAAAACAAAGTTATTATCGAAACGAATGGATGGAACTTTTGCCTTCCAATATTGACTTGGAATCATGAGGCGAAATAATGACTATTATATGAATATTATTTTGTACGGACAAGTAGTGTAAAATTATATTAAAAATTGTAGTTATTTTAGCTCCCATTTGTAACTCCCCAATTCTTTTTCGCTTGTTATTTCTCACAAAACGAGTTTTGGAGTTCAGATGGCAATCACATCATTAAAAAAATACACCATCGTCAATCATATGGATCAATTTAAGAAGATGACTAAGTACGTTTTTACCTACATAGCCCTACACCCTTCATACGAGAAGCAACCAAGTACGAGCACAGCTAAAGAGGTTAGTACCCAGCCTATAGTTGGCTTTGCAACTTGGAGTATTCGCTCTCAAACTGGACGACGCAGATAAGCTGTAAGTGTACCAAATAATTCAGGTTTCAAATTTACAAAATACTTAGTTATTTTAGTTGTAAATATTATATAAAGAACCTATATATTAATACGTGAAAAGCAAAAACGTTAGACCCCATTTTTATGAAAATTGCGCGGACGGAGGAGTATGAAATTTTACACACTTTTAGTTTGTATGTAGGAAAAGTGCTAATATTTTACAATAATAATGCTTATAAAGTACATTAAATCAATAAATAAAACATTTAACACACACTACCATGCATTTGAAAATATTTACACTTTTAATGTTTATAAAGTGGTACACGTTGCTATGGCAACTCCAACACGTATTACTATACACGTCAATTGGTTCTCTAATAGAAATAAATTCATTTTTCTAATATTCTTGTAATTTCCAGTTAAACATAAAATGTTCTAAAGAAGTATATATTAATATTAAAATATTTAAGCACATACATATATGATTCCGTAACTAAAGTAATACTGAGGCTTCGTGTTATACTTTACGGTAAAGAAAATTCGACTTTGCCAGTGTAAATATAATTTATATTTCATCATACGCGCGGTTAACTTGATTATTTAAAAGTATTAGTTGAGGCCAGTCGTGGCGCAGCGGCACGAGGTGTGACTGTAAAACCGACTGGTTGTGGGTTCGATCCCTCGAGGAGATGAAATATTTACTTAAATTTATATTTCCATTTCTTCGCTGTGGTGTCGAGGCTAAGCGCGGCGTTGAGTTCTGCCACTCAACACGCAATGCCTCCAGAATTCGGCAGAAAGTGGGGAACGGAGTGTCTTAACACTAG
>JAAIXJ010000051.1:1007733-1090134 GCA_013403705.1 Heliconius hermathena
TTGAACGTTTGACTACTGCTACTAAAGTTGATATTGCACCTTTAACTTATATATTTTTCTACATATGCTACGATTTTGTGGCACAATAGTTGGACTAAGCATTGTGAAATAGAAAAGAAGTTAAAAACTGAAGAATTTATAGATATGACACAAAGTTTAAAAATCGTTCGAATGTGCCCCCCTCTCCCCTACATATCATGTAACTACAATATAAGTACTATAGTAGTAACTACAAGCAGCTTGAATTACAAAAATAATTATTTAGAAAACGTATAAGAATTTGAACGTAGCGGGACTCGAACCCACGCCTCCTGGAAACCGACCAGGCGCTCTGACCACTGAGCCATACGTTCTCATCAAGCCACGTCGAATTTGAATTACAATGTTCTAATATCTGGAATTATCTCCTAACCGTATCTTAGACGTCAAAGACATCCTAATTGCAGCTTCTAGGGCTAAGGCTGTTTCATATTGGTTAGATTAGAAACTAAAGATGAAAAGGGAAAAAAAAGATATTATTGTATTCAAATAAAAATTATCTTTAAAATTTAAAAAAATTAAAAAAAATTTAAACGTTTTTCAGGTTTTGCTCCAAACTCCGAGAAATTGTGTTTTGATTTTCCTTTTTTAATTAACGAATATTTTGTATTTAATTTGAAAAAAAAAGCTATAATAATTTAATTATGTAGGGATTGGAACAAGACAACTTTTATAGCATATTGTAACAAATTTTACGTCTAAATTCTTATATGCTTTTTACAGCTTAGTTTTGTTGCTAGCAACTCTGAAGGGATATTTAAACAAATTTCCGCTCTCATGAGAACGTATGGAATTGCATGAGAATTGTATTTAGACGATTTCCAAGAGGCGCGGGTTCAAACTCCGCTACGTTCAAATTTGTATGTTTTCTAAAAATATTTTTTCTTTCCTAACTGTGGAATAACACTTTAAAAATGTAAAATAGGTTTTAATGTTTAAAATTGTTAGTTTGTGTTTTAGTATAGTGTAAATAACTACATTTGTATACGCACTTTTAAAATCACAATTATTATGAAACTAGCGGCCCGCCCACGGCTTCGCCCGCTTAAAATACATGATTATTGGTTTAATAAGCAGAATTGATTGACAACTCTAATGACTTCTAATATGATTTTTTTGTTACTTCAATCTGTAATATTCTATTATGATTTTTTTACGACATTATCGTAACTTCTGTAAGAATTTTTGATTGTTTCGAACTAAAAAATATGACCAAAGTTGATATTTGATATCCATAAAATATACATAAAGCTAATTATTCATTATATGTACCTATATATTTTTGTAACATTACGTCCTTTTTACCTATGTTATGTTTTTTAAAGCTCTGTTAAATGTGCTGATGTCACTTAATAATTTAATGTAGGTACTGCTTCAGAAACAGCCTTAAAAGTAAAATTATTGATTTGGGTAAGGATTCATAATATTCTTTGTAAAATAACTGTAATGTTGCCAGATTAATTCCTGTACAGTTTTTAAATTAGTTACACATATTATTAACTAAATATACAATTGGTAAATATGTAGTTATTACAGAGTACACATAGAAAGGATGTTTTTAGGCATTTTTATATAGATTTATTTCAAACGAACGAACGAACCAAAAAATCTATGTATTTGCTTGATATCTCTTTGAAGATCAAATCGTTCTTTATCTCTGTGTTGAATTAATTACGACTTAAACTTAACTGTTATGATTTATGAAGGTAATCTCCACTAACAATTCAATTTTGTTTACTTTATTGTATAAAATATTGTATAATAGTGCTTCAAAAATATATATTTTTATCAACAGTCATATAACCAAGACGTTTCGAATGTCATTCTTTAGCCAGGAATCTTACCAGCGCGATTGCTATATAACATTCGCAGGCAAACTAATGCCTTGAGTTCATTCAAATGACGATAACTTTTTTTTTAATGAACCGATTTTGATGAACCAAACTTTAGTAGTTAAGTTGAGTTAAAACAAAGCAATTGGTGAAACTTTTAAGTAAATCGGTTCAGTACTTTCAGAGAAAAATGTGGACATAAATATCGACAGACAGACAGACAAGAAATTAAAAAAAAATTTTTTTGCTTTCTATTATTCTTTTTAAGTGTCCCTCTATCCATTTCAGTCAAAATTACTAAATGTACAGACAAAATATTTTTACTGTCTTATTATATATAGAGATATAGAGATATGATACAAATAATTTCAATTTTATTTGTGTATAATTAAAATTTTACCTATCTTACGTTCTTGTAGACTTTGCACAGTGTTAAGTTCCGCTACTTAAAACCATCAAACGCAACATCTCAAAAATGGGTCGAAAATAGGAAACGGAGTGTCCAAATACTAATATTCCCTCAGTCTACCCTGCTATGTGAGAAAAACAATAAGTTTAACATTAAAAACATTAAAGAAAGCTCAAATAATACGATTATAAACTATTTATCATGACCCAGATAGTACTAGGAAACGCACTTAGCAGCTAAAGCCATCACTACGTCCGGCTGAATGCGTGTTTTCTATTCAATTGTGCTGACGTGATTGTATTCACTGGCAATACGATATGTCTCGCTCTTTGTGTACTCAGATAAATGTATCGAGACACGCGCTAGCGTGGCGAGCCAAGTAAAAAGCTGGAAATGCGAAATGTGAATTTTACACGAACTATTTCAAACCAATTTTGCGCATTTTATATCTCATAAACCAAATTTTTCTAATATGTATAATACATGTATGAAATTTAGCATATTTGTTAAAACTCCTAGCTTGTGATGTATATTAAAGAAATAAATTCAATAAGTTAACTCAAACGATTATTTTATATATATTAACGTTTAAAAATCGGTATTTTTGTGACTGACTCCTATAGTATCCCTAACCCACTTCTAGATAACAAAGAAACTCGATATTTGAGACTAATGTAGAAGACTATTTCAATTATATCTATTTAAGTACTTGAATATTATATTTCTCCTTTAATATTATCATTTTCTTATTTGTGTTTATTCTGTAATCTCTTCCAGCTGTTTGACAGTCATCTACTACTAGAATAACCTTTGTTAATCATTTTGTATTTCTGATACTTTTAAAGTGCAATAAAGAATTAAGTAATATTATACATATTTACAGAAAAACATCTGAAAATTGAATATTGTTGTTTGGTTATTTTTTGCCACCAGACACCAAACCAAACATCAACCTAATAGTCCAGTACATTTTGTAAATATACTAATTTGCAAATATAAAAAAAATTGTACGGAAAAAAATTGTCAAGTAAAATTTAGACCATGACTTTTATTCCGAGTGAACACAGACCTCGGCACCTACATAGATTTCCCACTCCTTTGTCAGTAAAGTCGAGACCACGCATTATTTAAAATTTTATTACGCTCTCACTTTACATTTATGTTTTTATAGGATTATTGATACGTAGAAGTAAAATAGTTGTTATTTAAATTTCACAAAAATATTTCGTAAACTTGGACTGAAAGTCATCGAATTAAAATAGCTGTCGCGTCTTGGTGCTATCAGGTCTTGGTCAGCGTTTGATCGTTAACGCGACGGTTGCGGGTTCAATACCCACGTGGGAAAACGAATGCTTTTATTTTATCGCTTTGGTAGACAAAGTGGAGCGTTCTTTCCCAACTCAATACACATTGTCTGAAACATTGAGTGGAAAGTGAGGAACGAAGTACTGTATCACTAGGCTTAATCGAATTGCTTCGAAAAAAATTAAAGAAAAAGGAAATTGAATACGGAAACGAAAGGAAAGTAAATTCTGAAAATATCGTAAAATAAAAAAATAGCGCTTTATTTACATTAGGATAGGTGATCGATATTCTTAGTATATAAACACCAGTGATAGCAAGCACACAAGATTGAGTCAGCTTAACCACTTGGATGCGTGTTTACGATTTAATCAACCTGAGGCTAGAGTCCGATGTCTTAGTCATTATATACAACATAAAGGAGATATTGTAGATGTTTCAATCAATAATTTGAGGCGAAAGCTTGACAGAGTGGCGTTGATTTTCATCACGCAATACACAATGTCTCGAATTCGGGAATACAGGGTTTGACTCAACGGGTTTTCCGTCTACTCTGTTATATAAAAATAGTAAAGACAATATTAATAGTGAAATGCATTTTGCTGCAATAGTTGCATAATAGAGTTTGATATAGCTTAATCTTATTTCTATTGTTTAATTACAAAATCCACAGTCACACCCTGTGCCACGACGGGCCTGGTATAATATTAGTATAGATCTCACATATGCATATTGTTCTATAACCTTTTAATACATAGTAATAGTAAATTAACTTATGGTAATCGAATGTAAATATTCCGTAAATATCCTAGACGGTGAATACACTAAGGGACAAAACGTACGTCCCTTACTACGTTTCATATGAAGGACCATGATACAGGGGCCAACAAGGATAGAATTAACAAAATTATACACTTTTCAGTTTATTTAAAAAGGAATGTTTAACATAAAAATGGTAAAGCTAAATGTAATAAGTTTTAAAAAGTTTGTTTTTGTCTTTTGAAACCAATAGGCAAAGGCCTGTGTTCGGGAGCTCCTTGAATCTTTATTGGCTATTTTGTTCTATACTTACGACTATATCAAATATTACTAATGCGAAACCTATTCTATATACATATTTTGATATAGGTAAAGGTATCGACTGATAGGTATTGACTTTAACTTTGGTATAATATATAGACTTAGTCTTGCCATAAATATTGTTACAAAGAAAAACATTTTTTGTATTGTACGTAATTATACTATTATAACTACATATTTACCAATTGTACATTTAGCCAATAATATATGTAACTAATTTAAAAACTGTACAGGAGTTAATATGCAATTATTACAGTTATTTTACAAAGAATATTATGAATCCTACAAATCAATAATTTAACATTTAAGGCTGTTTCTGTATGAGTAAATTAAGTTATTCACTGACATCAGGACATTTAACAGAGTTTTAAAAATATGATGAGACGTACATAACATAGGTAAAAAGAACCTAATGTTACAAAAATATATACGTATAAGAAATAATTAGTTTTATGTATATTTTTATAAATATCAAATATTTCTACTATAATACTAATACTGGTCGTATTTTTTTATTTAAATCAAAAGTGTTTAATATATTAATATAACACCATTACTTACATTTCCATATTATTATACATTTTTGCCGATGTTTTGACACATTTTTCACAAAAATATAGCCCAGTCCCTCCTTTATTAACTAAATTCTTTATCATTCAACATTTAACATTCTTTATCATCACACTCCATTTTAACATCTTCAAAATATTTGACCATATTTTACAATATTTTGAATATTTTACAATATTGACCCGAAATAAGAAAACAACAAAAAAATTACAATTGTATAAAAAATACTTATTTGAGGCCAGTCGTGGCGCAGCGGCACGAGGTGTGACTGTAAAATCGACTGGTTGTGGGTTCGATCCCCACTCGAGGAGATGAAATATTTACTTAAATTTATATTTCCATTTCTTCGCTCTGGTGTCGAGGTTAAGCGCGGCGTTGAGTTCTGCCACTCAACACGCAATGCCTCCAGAATTCGGCAGAAAGTGGGGAACGGAGTGTCTTAACACTAGGTTCCCTCTGCCTACCCTGCTGTGTGCGGGATACAGCGTGAAGCTGATTTATTTTATTTTTTTATTTTTATAAAAATTACAGATTCGAAATTCAAAAGTAATAAAAAGGAAGCCACTTAGAGTGTAACCCGTGATATTTGTTTTTCTCGCTAGAATTCGAGGAAGATCTGCGTTTCGATCTCAGCGATATCGAGAAGAAAGAATAAAGAGATAAGAGAGTAAGCGAGAGTTAGTAATAGATTTTAGTTTATTAAGTTTTATTTTAATCAAAACTTTAAAATAAATTACTCTATTTTTTTAAGTAAAAGCTTATTACCAAACTTGACTAGGTATTTCATGTTAATCTTAACAAAAACAAGTAACAAATCTTATCTGACAAATATACTAGCAAAATGATCAAGTAAATTCAATCAAAACAGAGTTTTCTTGGATTTTCCCCAAATCTTACAAACCAAAATTCATGTTAGAGAAATCCAAGCACCCTATCGGAAATCAAACGCTCTAAAGATTTTTTTATTATCAACACAATATAAACCTTATCGCTACGTATTAAAGTTAATATTTAATTGCTTATTATCGACTCTACAATCTACACTTTTATCGAACGCAAATTGGATATTCAAAAAGCGACCACTTAAACAGGTAACGAAGTCGACTAGATGTACAAATATTGAAGCGATAATGATTTTACCTCATATTAATCGGAAGCTTTCCTTTGGAAACTTATTAAAGTTCTAAATTCCGCCTCAAAAGCTGCTGAAATATTAAACAAAGTTTTGTCAGTCACGATGCTATGATAACATTTGATTCGATGTTTAGATTTTGAATGTAAAATATAGTTTTCATTAAATTTTCGTTATTATTAACCTAACCCAACAGGAAGTAGAAAAGGAAGTATTTTAACACTAGGTTCCATGCGCTCCTGTACTTACCCAATTATGTGGGAAAAAGAGTGAACTTGTTTTTTTTTAATAAAAATATCTAAGAATTCATAAATTATATAACATATCCAAATCTATATCGATACAAGAGCGGACAAGTATGTTTGTTTGTTTAAGCGCTAAGATCTCTGGAACTACTGGTCGAATTTACTTTTTTTTGTGAAATAAAAGCTACATTCCTCCAGGAGTGCTATAGGCTATATAACATTACGTTTAAACTCTTAGTTAGCTGTAAATAACGAAATAACAATAATTAGGAACGTCATCATATTGCTTTAACCGCGTACGTTGTAGAAATAGTTAATATAAGTACAATATACTGCAAAAATATTTAATTTTATTAGTTCTTAAATAAATTCCGAGACACCGTAGGTATATCGTTAAAAACCGTATACATATATTGTAAATAAGTCGCAATGAGGCATTTTGTGACAAAAAAAATAAAACACAGATATTGAAACTTACGAGTAAAAGTTATTTAATCATCAAGGAGATCTTATGTTAATAAGCAAATTGTTGTTTACAGCCGCAAGCCTGCGAGACCACCTTGCCGCTGATGACATCCTCTCAAGCAGCCGCGTAATATTTGCAATTTTCAGAATTATGAAAAATAAATAAATGATTGATCTATCTGTTGGCAATTGCAGCATAATAAATTACAGGTGGAATGCGGGCGCAGCCGCCAGCGGACCGCTAGTACATAAGAAATAAAAGAAACTGTACTGAATAAAGACAGAAAATGTAGCCGAATTGAACTTAACAAGCTTAAATTTATGAAAGTTCTCTGCCTGGCATTGTTATATACAGGAAAAAAAAGTTAACGTGAAGTTAGTAAAAAGATAAAATATTATTTACTTAATTCAAATGGAAACGTGATAAAAGGATTAACGTTTTATGTGTATATACGCAAATTAAATTTTAATATAAAATAAATACTCAATCCAAAGAAATAGTGGCAAAATAAATTGGAAAATATGACTTTTAAATTACTCAATCAGATTTTATTGAATCATATACTATTTTAATTTTATTCGGCAGAAAGTGGGGAACGGAGTGTCTTAACACTAGGTTCCCTCTGCCTACCCTGCTGTGTGCGGGATACAGCGTGAAGCTAATTTAATTTAATTTTTTTTATATACTATTTTAATTAAAATACTTAACTAGAGTTAAACTAGTTTTACTTTAAATATTTACTTTTGTAATTAATTTAGCATTCATCTAAATGTATGCAAAAAGTATATTTATTGTAATTGGAAATTTTGTTGCTCTTGAACTGGTGGGAAAATTTTTTTCAACGTTCATCTCCTATATGATTAGGGTAGGTGCTTACTATTTCCACTTAATGCCTATTTTAGATACATTGCATGTTGGATTAAAGAACTAAAAGCCACGTCTTATGATTCCAAAGCAGCAAATTGGAAAAAAATCATACTATATATAACATAATTACTAGTTACCGTTCACAATTTAATTTGCGTAGATATTATGACACTTTACTACGACTTACCACATCGTCATTGCAACTTGAAGCAAATAGGCCCCAAGTGCCACGGCTTCATGGCTGTAGCGGGTAGGAACCTTTTACTTTTCAGTCTGCTGCTGCCGTAGACCAGGAGGTAGGAAAAAGCGCTATGTGTATGTCCCCCTCCCCGTAGAGGAGCTACTGCGGGACGATCACTGCTAGTCATCGTGACTGCGGGTGCCCTAGTAAAAATCCTATGGTACCCTGAAGGAGATGGTAGGTCACAATAGGCGGGCCATTCACCGGAGCGTCGCGATGTAGCGGAGCGAGTATACGCGAGCGATCCTGCGTCGTCTCATACAGGTGGAGTGGGATTAGTGGATAATGTCTCGTTTTCTCGATGAGTCCAGTACGTAGTAGTGTGTAAAAGCGTTTCCCAGCGATAAAAAATAAGATAGAAAAAGAGAAGCTCTTATCAAGAAACTCAGAACTTTGGATATTGTGTGCATTAGGTGGAACTCAACGCCGCGCTTTGTATTGAACGGAAAAATGAAACCTATTTAAATATTATATAATAATAGTATTGGTATTTTTATACGGTTATATTCAATCCTAAACGGTTTTTTTTGTATTTAATGTACAAACATACTTTTCTACTATTTTATCACTGTATAGATAGATGAAAAAGATGTTTATAAAAAACGTAGTTTTATAACAAAATGTCTTCAGATGTTAGATAAGACAACGTTTACATCAATATGTATTGTATCTCAAATAAATGCGTGTAAACAAGCGCCTGGGGACTGAAGATACTTCGACAATAGCGAGCGCTGCATTGTCGTCCGAACCGCGCTTATTACATTTTGTATTGAAAAAACATCTATTGTATTGTAAATTAACTAAACTGTTTGATAGGTTGAACTGAAATGATAGGTATAAGGAAACATCTCAATGTACATTCATCTCATTCCCACCCCTCAACAAGCCATGCCATGAAATGAGACGGAAAGTGGAAAACGGAAACATCTTAATGGAAAATGGAATGTCTTAACACTAGGTTTCCAGAGTCCCTCTGACTACTCTGATATGTGCGAGATACAGTGTTAAGCTATATATAAAAAAATAATATACAAAATACTTTTGTAACAAGTCGAATCAACATACAACATATCATAAATATATAATGAAAGACTAAAAATGATAAAGCAAAAAGGAGTGTTAAGTGTCAGATGAAAGCTTATTGGCCTTTATCAAGTCCAACTAGAATAAATTCTGCTCCTCCGAACTAAACCGCGTATCTGTCACGTTGATGACTCATTAGTCTTGTGAGGGTACGAGCAGCTCCGTCTGATGTGTCTTGAGGACCTCTAATATATTTGACACTCACATTGGGTTATTTATTATTCTTAGATAATTTACTTTTATCGTCATTGTAAGATATATTATATACGTAAATATATATACCTTGTGGCCGTCGTGACGGTGCGAGGTAATGTCTGATTAACTATTGTTTTATAAACGGTTCTGGGTTCGACTCTTAATTGAGGGGATTACTTTTTTCTTTTCTTTGCTTTCACTAAAGACTGTCTCGATAATTGGACAAGAAATGTTCAACGGAGTGCCTCAATATAAGTGATTATTATTATTTTATATATTACTTTTATTACTGTTTATCTTCTTCCAAATAAGTCGGTTATATAGAAATATTATAGAAAAAATACTTTAAAGAATATTTCATAAAAATATTTAGTTTGTTCAGTCGTAAATTGAATGTTTAAACTCCCTGAGCAATTAAGCAACAAGTCAATTCAAGTGTAATATTCGATACAATTTATGTTCGATATTCTGAAAGACTTTGAACGTGGCCGAATTGAGGTTACAATAGTTGTCATATAGGGTTCTGTACCTCAAAAGGTCTCGAAACTCATATAGGATAACTTTGTTGTCTGTCTGTGAAGAACATTTTTCTCGATATCGCGTGGAGGTTTCAAACTGATATTAATATCAATTATTTAGATGTATGATCCCTTGAAATAAAAAATCAAGCTTCTAAAGTGGCGCAATTACGAAATTTATCACGACGTGGGAACTTGCAGTACATATTTATAAAGTAAAAAATCCGAAATGTGAAAATTTAAATGTACCTACTATAGATTAATTTTTAACAAAAATAAACTAAACGATATCAAACAATACAGTAAAAAGTAAAAAATAAAAATAAATTTACTTTAAACATAAAGTAAAACGTACTTTTGATTTTGTTAAATAAAAATAAATAAAGAAAAATTTTATAATTTTGGAGTCGGTGTTAAGTCAAGTCAGTGGTACAACAACCTTACTACAATATCAAATTACTTAGCCTTTGTTTTATTTGGCACAGACTTAAAAAATATATAATAATATTCTTTTAAGTCGGTTTTTTTCCACTAAAAAATAATTTATTTTACTATTTTAAGTGATGGATAGTAAAAGTATGCTTCTCAAACGAGTATATATTGATACATACATAAAAAAAAAGACTCGGGCGAATTGAGAACCTCTCCCTTTTTTGAAGTCTGTTGAAAATGAGAACATCCTCTATTTTGAACTTGATTGAAAAGAAATGCAACAACGAATATCACACAATTTAAACGATATTTTTCCTTTCTATTACAATAGAATTATATTTTTTACCAAAAAAAAAAACAAAGTTGTTTAATTTCAACCGGATCCCAAAATCAGAACCTGACCAAATTTTCACCACACTGTATCCTTTCCAATGAAAATAGAATCATCGGAATAGGTTCGCGTGATATTGAGTTATTAGTCCATTTGCCGCTCACATACCTAATGCAAATTGAAGACTTATGAGATTTTCTCACAGATACCATTGTCAGAAATGAACCAAATTAAAATGGGACCACACGGGAAGCACTAGCTTTCAAATAAAAATAAGAATCATCAAAATCGGTTTACCCAGTAAAAAGTTCAAAGGTAACAAACATAACAAAAAAATACAATCGAATTGATGACCTCCTTTTCTTACAGAAGTCAGTTAAAAAAGAAACCAATATATTTTTATGCTTATTATATAAACATTTTTTTGTTAAAAGTGATATAAGTACAGTATAAGAAAATATATTGTGAAAATTAGCAAATTACAAAAGTCCATACGGTACTCGCTACTCGGCGTGTGTCGAGGGAAGGACTTGGAATTGAAAAACAGACCGCGCCAATAGCGCGCCGACCGCACTGCCTTCAACAAAAACGGTGGAAGCGTCAAACTGTCCGACAAAATTGTTATCAAATGAATTGGATGTTTTATTGCTGTATGGAGGGGTATGTATGTGTATGATATAAAAAAATATATGTATTGATTTTTTTTCTTTTTTTTTAAGTTTACTATGTCTCCCGCATTTACCTAGGTAAGCGAAGCAAATCTAGTGTTAAAACACTCCGTCCCGCACTTTCCGCTGAATTTTCGACACATTGTTTGTTGATTGGCGGAATTCAGCGCCACTCTTTTCTTGTTAACAGAACAAAGAAATGTAAATTAACAATTTCTCTGAATAGGAATCAAACCTGCAACTGTCGCGTTTACAGTTGCACGCTGTGCCACTGTGCTACGACGGCCTATACCTTTATGTATTGTGGTTTATGCTGGCTGTAAAATATGTTACGTATTTCGTTCTTGTACTTCATATGAGAATAATTAAACACTTTACCGCACCGTTTAGCGCTTCACTTCGTTTGGCAAGTTAATAAAAGTATTTCGAATATACTAGGTTTGAATCTTAAATTGGGACCATCATGGCGTAGGAACAGCGTCTGATTAAAAATGTCACAGATGTAATTGAATGACGCTTATATTTAAATAACTTTTTTACGCTTCGGTAAGACAAAACGCGGCGTTAAGTTCCACCATTCAGAACGCACTCTTTAATTCGAACAGCGGAAAATGGTATATCCTGACACTACATTCCTTCTTACTACCCTGCTATGCGGTAGAAAGCTTGAAGATGCGTTTCATATATTATTTATTATAAAACAACGTTATAAATATAAAAATTAATATTTTTTTATAAATAAAAAAATGGAAATATAAATTTAAGTAAATATTTCATCTCCACGAGTAGGGATCGAACCCACAACCAGTCGGTTTTACAGTTACACTTCGTGCCGCTGCGCCACGACCGGCCTCATAAATTTCAAAATTCATTATTATTTTGCTATTGTATGTATGTATATACGCATATGTTAAAAATTATATAGCTGTAAAGTGACTTTCTCCATAATTTTATTATCTTATACTTATATTTATGATTGAAAACAAAATAAACTATAGATAGTAAAAAAAAATTCAATCACTTTGCACAAAATACATATTTTAAATATACTAAGCAAAATTTTAACTTATGGCACTCTATATTGTTAATCTTGTTATTATCATCATTAATATGCATATACTTGTTTTTTGGCATCACGCTGTATCCCGCATCTTCGTTTCCTCGAGTGGAAATCGACCCCACATCCTCTCGCGCTTACAGTCACACACACAGCCCATACATATTCATATTTTGAAAAAAAATACATAACATACCTACGACTATATCTCTCAGATTGCTAAATATAATTTGGACTTTTCTTTTGTTAGAATCATCTATNTCTCTTAGCACTGTTCCACTGTGGTTGTCTGGATAAGCATAATTTAATATAAAATAAAAATTACATTTACACAGCCGTGTAGTATGAGCTTAAATCAAAATGTAAATTTCGAGATTAAGCGATGAAAACTGAATCGCATGAGTTGGCAAAATGATAAGGTTTTAAACACACTATTAAAATAGTATTAATATTTTTATCTTCGTCGCACGTCGGCCGTCGCGTCGTAGCGTGTGGGCACAAACGAACACTGTTCTGGATTTGATCCCCTCTCGAAGTAATCAAATACTTAGTAGTAGTATTTATTTAGTAAGTGTTTTAATTTCTTCGCTCTCTTATGCTACTCTGCTCTATGTGCATAATACAGCATGAATCAAAAAAATCTTAAACTTTCAACATAACGCTTTATAGTATACTAGCGACCCACACGCGGCTTCGCCCGCATACCATCTATAATACTTTTATTATGCTGTGTTTGCCGATAGATTGATTACTATATAGTTTACACATTCAATCATGAACTTGTAAGCAAGCACCGCAGCCGCAGCCGCATGCTTAAAGGAAATGTCATCAGTGGCAAGGGCGTTCCCTACGGAACTTAAGTTTACGGCCGTAAACAATAAGATTTTTTAAATTTTACAATTTATTGAAAGGTATACGTCCAAATTACAAACTTCGGCTTATATAGATAAGCCGAAGTTTCCATACATAATAAAATAAAATTACACTATATATTATGGAACGATTTATGATCATAAGTTTTAATATCCATATTAAATAAAAATCTGTGAAATATCACCTTGCAAATTTCAATTATTTTTTGGCACAAAATGCCTTATTGTGGCTTATTTATAAGAGATAGATTTACGGTGTCGAGGATTTTATTTTAGAACTAATAAAATAGAATATTTTTGTCGTACAATGTACTACATATATTTAGCTATTTTTGCAGCGCACGCGCTTAAAGCAATTCGATGGCGTTCATCATTACTGTTAATTCGTAAGTTAAGGTTTATTTAGAATTCCTCCGTAGTGTTATATATCCTAATAGCACGCAAGCAAGCAAACAACAAACGAACGATTCCGCTTTACTATATTAATTTAGATAACCCATATAGTAGGCTAAGTAAAAGAAACTAACATCTTGACGGTACGTGGTGAGTGGCGGAACTGAACGCCGCACTTTGTTTTCTATTACTACTGTTCTAACTTAATATTATACTATAGTTTTTTTATTACTCTAAAATATGAGAATATGATTTACAATAATAGATGTTAGCATACATTTTAAATTGTGTCCGGCGTCACAAGTTGGCTTAGAATTTTATTAAATAAATAGATACCTCTAAGTTAGATAAACTTAAAACTTAAAACCTATTTAAGTTTAGGTACAGGTTACAACAAACAGTTTAAATAATAGCGACGGCACTATTATAAATATTGATACAAAAGGCTTCTTCCATTACATTTCTAACTATAATAACGTAATAAAGATATTGTCTTATCAATTTATTAAATAATATGCATTTTACGTATAGAATTGATAACGTGTTGGTATTTAAAATTGAAGCGAGTCAAAAGGTACACCCAATGCTTTCAGAATTCGACGGAAAATTTCGGCGGAACGGAGTTTCTTAACACCAAGTTCCTTCTGCTTACTGTGTGCGGGATACAGCGTGAAGCTGATATATACAAAAGGTATATAGAAATTGATGATGATGATTAAGTTACTTCTATTCTCTATCCTTACAACCTATCAATACACTTACTTTAGCCAAGTAAGTAAGTAGTAAAGCGTAAGTAGTGCCTGTTCCTAATGCCCGTAATAACTTAATTAAGACATCCACTAACTGATTTTATTATGTTACTTAAGTAGATGTACAACGGAAGGCGCGGCACAGTACGAGTATATGAGTGTAGTTGCTTATAACTAATTATACTTTTAATTAAAATCAAATGGATACGTCAGCGGGTGAACCACTGGGTCATCGGGTCAGTCAGGACGGTGAGTTAGAGAGACAGTCAGTGGGTCAGCTATTTTGTATAATAGAATAAATGTCAATTGAAGAGAGAGTAAATTAACAAATTTCTAGATAAAGAAAAATTGTACCGTGACTAGAATATAGCTTAATATTTTTTTACATAATATTAAATGGCGGGTGGCAAGTGTTACCGTTTGCTCCTGGAAATTTTCTAATATTTACTATACATCTAAGAAAGTTACCGGACGCTCAGATTCATACATTTTAAACATGGTAGAAAACCTGCTTACAAGTTTTAGTACTTTATAAAGCTTTTTTTTATTGAAATTTAAAAAAAATCTGATTGAGCTGAAATTTGGATTACGACTTCAGTTCTGGTGATAATGAAATTACATATAATTAATATCGTTGTTCAGCAGGCGGAACACAAATGTTTGCAAATGAAAGGGGTTAATTTTTTAGTATAATTTACTTTATTATTTTGTTTAATTAATATTTGATATTCTTGTTTATTTTGAACAACAATATTGATTACATGAAGTTTTCTTGTCATCAGAACTGGAATCGTAATCTAAATTTCAGCTCAATGGGACACTGGAACGTGGGACACATTGAGCTTGCAAGATTTTGAAACACCCATTAACTAACACAACAAGTTTAATAAAAGCTTATAAAAAAGCAGACCACCGTGGCGCAGTGGGCAGCGTCTAACAAATGCGATGGGTGTAGGTTCGATCCCGAATGTGGCGTTAAGTTTCAGTCAAGACGGTCGGTCTCGAGGAATGCGTATAACTTAGTATTTTCGTATTACACTCAGTGTGTCTATCTAAAACTGAAAAAAAACTATATGTATAAACGAACAAAACAATATTTAACCTTTTTCTTTTATACATCTTATTAATGACGCTGTATCCCGCATGTAGCAGTGTAGACAGAGGAAGCATAATGTTAAGACACTCCGCTACCCACTTTCCGCCGAATTTTGGAGGCATTGCATATTGAGTGGTAGAACGCAACGCGTTTTGAATACCAGAGTGATGAAATGAAAATATTAAATATTTTCGAATGGGAATCGAACCCACAAATTGCCGCGCTTACAATCACACGCTTGTGTCCCTGCGATACGACTAGCTAAATTGTAAAGCAATTTACATTTAAAATTTAATTTTAAATTAAATTTCAAATCTAAATTGCTATGCAATTTTCACTTTCACCCTAAAGTTAGTGTGAAAGAGCAGATTACATAGCGTAGCAAAGAGGTAGCTGCCTCAATCTCAGTTTTAGTGCAAGTTGATCTTAAAATTTAAGGTATTAAACATCTGCGAGAAACTTTGATTTTCGCAAGCGGAAGCTTTGAAAGGTCGTCCGCCGTCGTTTGAATAAAAGTAAAAATTTTATAATATAATATAAGGATATTTGAGAAACATTAATAATAATGTATATACATTATTATAATTGGAGTCCTAGTCTCTCTCTCTCTACAAAGATATTGCAGTAGTGGCAGTAATAGCTAACTAGCTCAGGTTTCGGCACACGACGTGTACCTCGTCTTTAAATAAATTAAAATTAATCGATATGTTTAGTAGGCTTAACATACTTTTCCAGCGACAATTGCACTATTATTTTTCAGATTGAGTTAAGTTATTATGTACGAACATTACACATATATTCCATTAAATCATATGGAGTATTGTTCTCATCTCTGGGCTGATGCACCCCAGTATCAGCTTGAACCATTTGATCGCATACAACGTAGAGCCATTCGAATCATTGGGGGCCCAATGATCTGTGAAAGGCTTGACACTTTGGCTTTATGTTGAGACGTCTCCTCGCTGTGCGTTCCCTATCGCATTTATCAAGGGGAGAGTTCTGAAGAACTGTTTGAGCTGTTACCTGCCGCCGAATTTTCTAACAGCACAGTACGTCACAAGCTAAAATATCATCCACACCACCTGGATACGTGGCAATCCACTACTGTGCGGCTTCATAGGAACTTTCTTCCACGCGCCACGGAACTGTGGAATGGCCTTCCAGCGGCAGTTTTTCCAGGTCGATATGACATGGGTACCTTCAAAAAGAGCGTTTATCTCCACCTTGTCGGTCGGCAACGCACCTGTAGCTCCTCTGGTGTTGCACGGGGTCGTGGTGATCACATACCATCAGGTGTCCCAAACGCTCGTTTGCCTTATCCTTTTCCATAAAAAAATAATATTAATAGTTTACGTGCACCCACAACAAGGAAATATTATAAAAAACCAAAACGTCCGTTTAAAAAGTAAATTATGTATAATAAGTTATACACAATATCATTTGTTGAAAGTTGTTTTTTTTACAGCCTCACACTGTATCCCGCATTTAGCAGAATCTCAAAGCCACGGTTTATACGAACACCAGAGCGAAGAGATTAAAATACCACCAGTAAAAAATACCACCAGTTAAAATACTACCAGTGGCGTTTACAGTGGCACACTTGTACTTCTGTGCCACGCCTGTCATCTATGAAAGTAGTTTTAATACAATATCTTCTTTTTTAATTTAATAGAAAATTCAAAATTATCCAACAGCCAATTTTGTACGGATTATAAATATGCTAAGTGCCTTCGATAAAGTAAGCCTCTTCGTTTAATCGAGGTGCATCTAATTTAAATTCTACTCAGGAGCTCTCAAATATCGGAAAACAAACATTTTTGCTAAAAGAATTCCTTAAAATACTTCAAGAGTTACCTTAAATTACTCGTAACTGAGTTTTATATTATGGGAAGACACATATATTTAAGAAAATTATTATTAATAAAAAATAATTAGATAGAACTTCGTTTCTGTTTTTAATAAAATTTTGTTTTGTTGAACTTGAGAGTAACGGACTTAACTTGTCTTTTTATATATCATACGGGAAGTGCGAAATACTTTTAACAATTGAATAAAAATTACTCTAAATATTGAACAAGCGCGGCGTTGATCTCCGTCACTCAACCTGCCATGACTCAAATTCAGACGAAAAGTGGAGAACGAAGTTTTTATAGAACATCCAAGGTGTAAATCGTGAAACTGGCTAAAAGTTTAAATTGAAAATAGTATAAAAAAAAGGTATTTCAGAAAGAGCCAAGTTTGAAAACTCCTGCAAAAACTAGACTATCGCATCGCTAATTACAGGAGTCGCCGTCGGTAACGTAATACAGTCTAATTGTTACCGTCTCTCAGGTGCAACTGTAAGGAACTACTTGAATATCTTTAGCTATTCTATCTTTTATCTGGACTTTTAAATTGTACTAGAATTTTGAAACTACTTATATAATGTTTAAAGCTATATTTTTGTTCGTAGCTTGTAACGATCCATACCAGAACTAAATTGTGTAGGTAAATATTATAATTAATTAAAAAAAGTCATTTATAAAAAAATATTATAAATATAATTTATAATATTATTTAATTTATAACTTAATATAAATACAATCTTATAAATAATAGTTTAATTCAGTTCTTTAATCAAGTATTATAATATTAAAGTGACGTAATATACCGTAGGTAAAACACGCAGACATAAAATATATTTATTAAAAATAAATTAATAATTATATTTAATCGTTGTGTATTATAATTTAAAATAAATAATAACATAATTAATATTTTAATTATTGTAAAATATCATGTTGGCTGAATAAGCTACTGTCAACGTCAAAGTCAAGAAAAAAGGAAAGAAAGAGAGGGGAGATGGCGGACGCGTCTGGTGAAGGATAGTGATTCAAAATGTTTAGAGAAATTTTAATTTATAATTAATATATATTTAGTTGCATCTTATATGTAAAAGGCATGATTTAGTACTTGTAATAGTGATATAAGTATTCGAGGCTTGTAAGATAAGTTATAAGTGCTTATTACGTATTTACGGTTGTTTGTTTTGGAATACTTCGTCGGTAAGTTTTTAATAGCTTATTATTAAAACAAAGAAGAGTAATATTAACGCACGTAACGCCATTAATATCCAGAGATAAATATTATTTATTTAGTAAATGGAAATAAATACATGAATATGTTTTTATGAGGTATGTAAAATTACAATTATATTAATGTACGCAAATTGCCTGCCGCCATTTTTGTCAGATGCTTAGATAGATGCAGATATGTGAATTGTGAAATGAGAGTTAAATAGATTAGGTGAATTATAATTACTTATAAATGTAATGTCTATGTGTTATACTAGTAAATATTTAACATGTTACTATAAAAGGAAATATAAATATAATATTATAGTATCATTTATAATACGATTATGATATCAAAATACGTATTTACAGTTTATAAATATTATATAATATGAGTCTATTTAATGTCCTACAATAAAGATAATCTGTCAAGATATTTAATTAATTACCATAAAGATATTAGACAGTAACAAAATATTAATTATAAACTATTTGTACGGTTGTCGGAGTTCATTGACCCTATGTTTTAATAACTGATTGGAGTCGCAACCGAGTGCTGCTTGGCTTCGCTGTTACTAATATGCTTGGCTAGGCAAATTGCTATGGTATTTAATTGTTATACTGCGATCGACGTTGTCTCGCGGTGTGCTTACGGTGCATAAGCGATGCTTGTATGGTATTGGACATACATCTATGTAAAACAGTTTCTACAGTTATTCTATAACTCGTTGTTTGATGTACTCATCATCACACCTACTGGTGTGTGGTGCTATTTTATGTTCTGGAACTGCGGTGTTTGTAGTAGTGTCCGCCTATGAGTCTAACAACTTGTTTTAATGTAGAAAACAAATGAGACACAGACTGTGGGGTGTGTGCTGTGCGTTTATTTAACATATCGGCCGCCTTGCGATAGTGCGTTCGATGCAACGATTTATATTGATCTCACAAATCAATCATCGTCACAAATCACCATTCTAATACAATCTTAATATAAACAAGCGTAACCAGTACGTTAAGAAAGATCACACACGAACGTCCCGGAGGGTTCAATAAAGACTGCTGCAACCACGGTCTGGTAGGAATCCACGGTGTAGGGGCGGGGCGGTGCCCATTGCGCTTTCTTCCTTTTATTAAAACTAAAGATTCTACACAGTTATAGTAGAGAGGAAGATAGGACAGGACGTCCTCGATATACTTAAGAAATGTCACGGGAGATTAAAACGGACAGAGTATGACATGTTATTGATCATATAATAATATAATATTATATATTTTATTTGTATTTATATTAAATTTATGGTACATTTCATATTAATACTGTTACCTCTGAATCTCTAAAAGATCTTGGATTTCTTACGATCACTACGGAAGGGTTCTAACTATACCGTACCTACTAAAATATTAAAATTATTATTTAAATATTTTATTGAGTGGAATAAGGAGTCAGTTACAAGCTTATATGGTATATTCTTCGCTGATTAGTATTATTTCTTTTTCTTCTTTTAATTTTATTTTGTAAATATTTGTCTAATTAATTATTTTTTTTGTGTTTAAATCACACAATAGAATTTGTAATTGTTTCTATACATAAGGCTTTTAGTAATCATGAATTTAATATCTTATAAGATAAATCGCGACGTTGATTTTCATCAATAATTGAGGATGGATCGCGTGCAATGTCTTAAATTTGAGCTATACACTTCTATATTCTAGAAATATGAAAACTCACACGTGAATTTTTATTAGAAATATTTACGTGGATTTAGAAAAAACATTTTCAGCGATTGAGTGTATTTTTTGATCTCGCTTCAAAGCTATTTCTGGAACATTGACCAATAGGCATTTCAGAGGCAATCTCAAAGGGCAAAGGAACCGAAGCGGAATGAGACGTGAAAATGCTCGTTTCAGTTCAGTTACAGATTTTTTATTATGGCTTCCATTTATTTTTCGTTTAACTGAACTTAATAGTGTAATACTTAATTTTTAAAAATTAAATTCTATTATTTATATACAACGTCTTACTAAATGTAAAATTTCACGGAACATATATATTTATATATATTTCATACCACCATACGACGGCGTCGTCGAGCTTTGTACGGAACACAATAAAAGTGACTTTTAATGCTTCGACTTTAATCTTATTGTTCTGATTTTATTTTGCTTTATTTTTTTTCTTGCATATAGTATTACCTAACCTAGTGTCAAAACACTCCCTTATCGACTTTCCGAATTCGAGACGTATGTTGAATGGCAGAAATCAAAGCCAAAAATAAATAATCCATTTACTCAATGGGTTTCGAATCCACAACCATCGCGTTTGTAGTCACTATTCCACTGCACCACAATAGCCTCAGCCAAATATTCAAATTTTTTATTCCTTATCCAAATATATAATACCAAAATAAAAAATCACTTTCGAGTCAATTTCATACAAAAGTGATATTTCCAAACTTTTTCTACAATCGCTACAATATATTTATTTCACTAAAAAATAAATCACTTCTAAATAATAGTCCTCATTCGATTCATTGAAAAAAACATTCTATTGAAGTCACATTTATTGAACCTTTATTTTTCCGAACATTCCTAGAAAAAAGACGCTTAAAAATGTTGATCCCAGATTTTCTTAACACTTATATACTACGTGGTTCGTCTATATTACTATGTGATTCGTTTAATCTTTCTTCTTTGCTGCAATTGAATGAAGACTGAGAACTTGTTCCATTTTCTATAAGCCTGAAAATGTTATATTTCATAATATGAATTATTTTATTGAATTTACCTGACTGTAACTATTTTTTAGAAAACTTGAAGTTTAGCGGTCCTATCGCTTGGACGGTTTCCAAAAGAGTGGACGGGTTCAAATCCCGCTATGTTCAATTTTTTATACGTTTTCTAAAAAGTATTTTTCTTTTCTAAGTATAGACACACTTTGAAATTGTAAAAAAATATTACTATTTTGTTCTGGGTTAACTCTGGTTATGAGTTCGAATATCAATTTGGTTTTTATTTTAAATTCTAGACATTTCGAGACCAGCGTCTGGCAGCAGGACAGTGTATGGCTGTAAAAATTACGGTTTTAGGTTCGATTCTCACTCGAAGGAATAAATAATTTTCGATTGAGTGATCTGAGAAGAAATACTAAACGCAGCATTGATATCCGCCACTCAACGTGCAATATATAGAAATTTGAGTGGAAAATAGGAAACGAAGTGTCTTTCTACTGGGTTTCGTCTGCCTTCCCAGCAATATCAAAAGTACGTTGTGCCGCTTCACCCGGCACTTCCTCTTTACTAATAAACATAAAAATAACTCCAGTCCATTTACTAAGAAACGTTTAGAATTTCCATATTTTGCACTATGATTTTCTTTATCATTCATTTTGTATTTTTTTTCACACTATATCCCGCACAAAGCAGGGAAATTCCGCTGAATTTTGAAGGCATTACGTGTTATGTGCCTTGACAACAGAGCGAGGAAAAGAGAATATTAAATAATTCATTCCATTGAATACGGATCGAACCCACAACCAATCGCGTTTACATTCACAGACTTGTCCCCCAGTGCCAACAGACCTCATGGACTAGCCATTGTAAAAATAAAAGAAAATTTATTTTAATTCTGACTTAGATTTTTTTAAGTTTCTTACTCATCATCATGTGCACTCCATGAAATACGGCGACGGATAATCTTATACGTCGTATTACCCGTTGTTATCTGGTCACATTTAGATCTTCTTATGATAAAATTCTTATGTTAAAATGTTTGTTTTGGGTTTATTTTGGGTAAAACTTGTCGAGAAATACCTTTATTTTAGTTTTTGCAAAATATAAAAAAATTTACATTTGCTTATATGGCTATAGTATCTAATGATATTCATAAAAAAATTCATTGATGCCATTAAGTTAGTGGTGAAATGTACGACCGTACAGGATATTAGTGGATTTGATCCCACAGCAGGGATTAATTGAAATTAATTTTATTTCATCCGTAGATAGATGACATAGTGCGACTCAGCGCTGTGTTACTCTATTTCACACACAATATATCCAAATGGAATGTCTTAAGAATGAGATCCGCGTGCGATTGCTGTTATAGTAGTTGGAGTTCATTGGAACAGCGATTCAAATGTATCCTACACTGTCCACAGCAATAACACAAATCTCCCTCGTTTTTTCTGTCCAATAAAATTTCTATCCTGCATATAGCAGGGTAAACAATTAAATGTGAACCTGAGAATTTAATAATAAGACATTCCGTTCCCCACTTTCCACCGAATATTTGAGACATTGCATGTTTAATGGTGGAACTCAATTTTATTAACTTTTCAATAATTATTATCAGCTAATAACCTGTATTTGATATATTTTGGTTTTGTCTGCTAAATGATCAGGGATGGGAGTCATCTGCCTTGGAACAAACCACTTGCTCAAGCTGATCTAAATAGAGCGTGATTCGGATCAAATATTTCTAATACTATAATAACCATTTATGTGATGATGGGGAAAAAGTTTTTAGTTATTTTTACTACATTCCTAAATTAAAGTAATTAAGAAACGGTTAGTTGGAAATTTGATATTAAATACAATTTACGTTCGCGTTCAAGCTTATCGTTAAAACATGAAACAAAATAACGAGTTTGATATGATATTACTGAAAAGAATTTTATTTCTTTCTTTTTTATATCACAGTAAGTTACCATTGTTTTTGTTATTTTTTTATAAAGATTAGCTTCAGCTGTATACTAGCGGGGTAGGCAGAGGGAACCTAGTGTTATGACACACCGTTTTCCGCCTTATTCTGGAGGCATTGCGTGTTGAGTGGTGAAATTCTACACCGCGCTTTGCCTCGACACCAGAGCGAAGAAATTAAAAAATAAATTTATATAAATGTTTTATTTCCTCAAGTCGGGATCTAACCCACAAGCAGTCGCGTTTACAGTCACACACTCGTACCCCTGCGCCACTGGCCTCCGGCTGGTGTCTTTTAAAAAAGCACAAAAATATCTAAACTAAAATATTATACTTTATACTTTAGAATAGAAAAAAAATTAATTATAAAAATGAATAAATGCTAATTCTAGAACATGCCAAGCCGTTAGTCAAGTGCTTGTGGGTTCCATTCCCATTCGGGTAAAATATTTATTTTTTTCATTCCCTGTTCCGATAGCAAAATACAATGTACGCGGCGTTGAATTCCGCCACTCAACATATAATATCTCAAAATTTCACCGAAAAGTGGGAAATATAAAGCAACATTAATAAGAATTAATAACCAGAACTTATATAAAAAATAAAAATAAATATAAAATATTATATAATAAAATATAATATAAAAGAAAACCCACTATTCTTAGAGTCCTCTCATAAACGTGAATCCCATTAGGGCAAAGAAGCAAATTCGCCAATATAATAATATTTTATTCATATAAAATTAATAAACGCATATTAAAAATTAATAAATATAATAATATTTTATTCATATAAAATTAAATAGTAAACGCGGCGATAGTGGGTTTGATTCCACTTGGGGAGGTGAGCGTGGCGTTGAACGCCACTTAACTTGCAACACAGTTCGGCGGAAAGTTGAAAATAGAAGTGTCTTAATGACAACGGAGTGTTTTAATAGCGTTAAAACACTCCGTTTCCAGTTTCCCTCCGGTTTATAGTTTCCCTGTGCCTATCTTGCTACGTGTGGGATACAGCGTGAAGCTCAAAAGAAAATTAGCAAAAAACAGTGCTCCAATACATTTTTCTCTATAATCTTCTTATTATCCCACAAAAGTCGGGAGAAGTGTAAAATAAATTAAAAACAAACACGAATAATCTCAAAAGTGGAAATGTCTTTTTGATAACATTGGTTTTAAGAATGAAAAAGCAGATCTGGCCCTCGAGCGCCAATCACTCCGCTTAATGTATTGAATATAAAGCACCGTCTTCCTTTAAAATATACAAACATATTTATTTAATTAAAAAAAATGTACTAGTATATTTAAATTATATAGTGTATTAAATTTCATATATGCACTAATAAGTATAATTTATATTACTCATAATGTATACAGAGTATAGAGAAAGTAGGCACTAACGACTATTTTTTTTTTGCTTTTCGCTGTATCGCGGTCAATTAGGTAGAGAGACCAGGGAACGTACAATAATGACACTCTGTTCCCATTAAGATATTTCCGTTTCCCACTTTACTCCAAATTTGCCTGTAAAAACTAGATTCATAAAATAGTTTTTGCATTCTGTGTAAGGTATTTTAGTGCTTCATAGTAATTTACTAAAGAAATAATAAAAAATCAGCTTTACACTGTATCCCGCACACAGCAGAATAGGCAGAGGGAACCTAATGTTAAGACACTCCGTTCCCCATTTTCTGCCGAATTCTGGAGGCATTGCGTGTTGAGTGGCAGAACTCAACGCCGCGCTTTGACTCGACACCAGAGCGATGAAATGGAAATATAAATGTAAATAAATATTTCATCTCCTCGAGTGGGGATCGAACTCACAACCAGTCGATTTTACAGTCACACTTAGTGCCCCTGCGCCACAACTGGCCTCGACGAAAGAAATAATGTTATTTAGCATTATTGTTACTAATAGTGCTATATACAATAATGCTAAACAACATTACTTCCTCGTTTATGATAATTAATTATTCATTGATTCAGGCCAGTCGTGGCGCAGGGGCAAAAAATGTGACTGTAAAATCGTCTAGTTGTGGGTTCGATCCCCACTCGAGGAGATGAAATATTTATTTACATTTATATTTCCATTTCTTCGCTCTGGTGTCGTGGCAAAGCGCGGCGTTGAATTCCGTCACTCACACGCAATGTTTCCAGAATTTGGCGGAAAGAGGGAAACGGACTGTCTTAAAACTAGGTTCCCTCTGCCTACACTGCTGTGTGCGGGATATAGCGTGAAACGGAATTATTTATTTTATTCATTGGTTCATCACCAGGTTTGTATGCAGAACGTAGAATAGTAGGGGGCAAGGAGGTTTCAAAGACACAAAAACGATATATGGTATGAATTAATTATTTATTATTTATATATAATTCTAAATTTAGAAGCCACTGTGGCGCAGGAGCACAAGCGTGCTACTGTAGACGCGACGGTTGTGTGTTTGTTTGTTGGGTATTTTCCATTTTCTCGCTTTGGCAACGAGGCAAAGCTTTTTTTCTCAGCTACAGACTATATCATGCATATAGCAATGAAATATAGTGGGCAGAGAAAGCAGTAATATCAGATACTCGGTGCTTTACTGCTTGCTTGAGTTCGAGACATTGCGTGCATTTCCTAGCTTGGTAAAACTAGAGCTAGAAAATGAAAATAATTCATAGCACCGAGTGGAGGTCGAACCCTCAACTCCCACAACTGTTCTCAGTCAGTCACTGTCCCACTGCACTGACGATTTGTGGGTTTTTGCCCCCACTGCTCTGGTGTCGAGGCAAAGCGCGGCGTTGAGTTCCGCCATTCAACACGCATTTTCCGCGGAATTCTGGAAATTCCGCGGAAAATGTGGCCCTCTGCCTACCCTGCTGTGTGCGAGATACAGCTTGAAGCTGATTTTATTCGTGTCTTTTAAGTTCTCCATAACAATATTAATCATTTGGACACAGGTTTATCTAGTACAAGCCCCAGAGTCTCCGCGTCACTACGACACGTGGATATGCGGTGGCGCCATCATTCACCCTAAATACGTGCTGACGTCAGCAGCCTGTATAGAGGACGTAGAGAAGGCCTACGTGGTGGCCGGCTATAATGAATACATAAAATTAGCTAATTTCAGAAATAATTTATGCGCGAGAAAAACTAGAAGAAGAATAATTGCAACCGCTATACCTATAGGTGAGATTCAATTATTTGATAGAAACATTTAAAAATGATTTTAACAACTTTAAAGGATTTTTCACACTTAGGAAAGAAAAATATCTTTGTTGGAAACGTTTAAAAATAAAAAGTAAACAATTAAATCAGCTTCACGCTGTATCCTCCATAAAGCAGAGTAGGGAGAGGATACGTTGTGCTAAGACTCTCTGTTCCCACTTTCCGCCGAATACTGCAAACACATAAAACGCTGACTTATGATCCTACTCAAGTATCTAGAAGAAGACAAGATACCGTGACTCAGTCCAAATCGAGACGCATCGATTTTACTCAAAAGTCTTGTTAATTGTTATTTATAATTTCATAAACAGAAAGTTAGACAACAATATCTACTCTAAATTAAAGTTTCAGAGTGAGACATTCCAACACAAGCAGAATAATTACTTTCTGGGGTCTTCTTACCAAAAAAATATTTGTATGATTTGCGAAATAAAAGATTTTTTATTTTTTTATTTTATTTATTTGACCAATTTTTATGACCATATAACAGTAGGTAATTAATTTTTTGCAGCATATACTTTAGGCTACGAAAAATTAGGTGATTGGACTGCACTAGACATAGCTGTGGTAGAAGTACACAAACCATACGATTACAACGATGTGGCTTTTGAGAAGTATTGTTCGTATCCGCCTAAAGAAATTAAAGTAAATTTTGATTTTAAATACGAGCAGCCAGGAACACATGTGATGGCGTTAGGATGGGGTCATCCGAAGAAAGCGCGATCGGTAATGCTACAGATTTTTTTTTAACTTCACACTCTACCCCGCAGAAGCAGAGTAGGCTGAGGGAATCTGGGAACCATAGTTAAAGACACTGCGTTCCTCCTTTCGTCAAATTCCTAAAAATATTAAATCTCACAAAAATTTTAATCAAAATGTAATACGAATGACTCGAAAATTGAGAGCGTAGTGACAGAATTTCTAGCACTACGTTCCTTTTGTCTACCCTCCTATGCGCGAAAAAATGTGAAACTGCTTAAATTTGCTGTTTTTTGGTTATGTGAACCTTGTGTTATTTTATCTCCCTAAAGAGTTTTTGTACAAACTATAACAAAATTTTAAATGTGTATTAGTAATTATTTTACTATATTTTCAAGGAAGGCGATACAAAAGACTACAACGTAAAAAAACTGCGCTGGGTAACAACGGTTATATTTTCAAAAGAATTGTGTAAGGAGTACTTCAAGTCACCCAAAATGGCTGAAATTATTGGCAAATATATGCTTTGCACGTTCGAGCCTAGCACTCTTTCTGAAGATGGCGCAAACCTTGATTATTTCGACCCTCCTATTTCAGAAAATATAATAAAAGTAAGTGAAAACATGTTTTTCTTCGCCATTTTCATATGGTTATTAAACTATTAAAAATATTTGATCCGTATCACCCTCTGTTTAGATTAGCAGACAAAACCAAAATATAATATAATCAAAACACAGATTATAACTAATAATTAACGAATAGTTAAAAAAAAAATAGTTCCGCCACTAAACATGCAATGCCTCAACTGGGGAACGGAATGTCTTATTATTAAATTCTCAAGTTCACATTTACATGCTTACCCTGCTATATGCGGGATATAGCTTGAAGCTAAAAAAGAAGTTCAAAAACGGCGTGGAACACGTGCCTATGTGTGTAGATAAATAAAATAAATCAAATAAATCAGCTTCACGTTGTATCCCCCACACTGCAGGGTAGGCAGAGGGAACCTAGTGTTAAGACACTCCGTTCCCCACTTTCTGCCGAATTCTGAAGGCATTGCGTGTTGAGTGGCAGAACTCAACGCCGAGCTTGTCCTCGACACTAGGGCGAAAAAATGGAATTATAAATTTAAGTAAATATTTCATCTCCTCGAGTGGGGATCGAACCCGCAACCAGTCGGTTTTACAGTCACACTTTGTGCCCCTGCGCCACGACTGGCCTAAACTATAAAGATAAAACAAATAAAAAAGTCAAAACTATTTCATATTATATTTACAAAAATTAAAATAACATCCATTTTTGACTTCCGTTAGTACATTGTTACGAGGCCATTTATTGAACCAATCAGATTTTTATTCCCATGTATTGAAATTCACTTTAACAAAAGAAATCAATGTTACTTGCAACGTTAATCTTTTCTATTGTTAAAGAATCTATAATTCCATCAAAAACGTAAATATAAAAGCCAAGCCAATATTATGATGTATGTCTTGGTTATTGGTTTTATTGGTATATTGGGTATTGGCTTCAACGACGAAATAAGTCAGATCTAAACGGATGCCAAGTTCAATGATCTGTCCTGAAATTTATTTCTAACAACATAAAATATTCAATATTTAAGTCTTCAATGGACTCGTCAAGTACGAATAGTTTTCACAGTACGTCAATTCCTTTCCTAAAAGTCGCGCTTGATTATTGTTTGTCTGAAAGACTTTAATGTTCTTTGTATAAATACTCAAAGTAGTCTTACTATCTTACTATCCTGATATGCTTACATCATTTGAATCCCGTAAAAACCATGCCACTCTGGCATCTGGACTTAGCTTTGCTTACCAAACACGTCCACTTCATGCCTGGGTTTCATCTAATTGGTTGTGGAGTTGATAAAGGTAGTGTTTCGATTTACCTCTGTTCACAATTTCTTTTCTAAATATATACTCTGTTAACTTAAACACCGCTACCTAGCAAAGCTGAACATTTGCTTATGGAGGTTCTTTTCTGTTATACAAAAATACTTTTAGGTGTATTTTACAGTGCCTGTTCTTCATTCAAGCTAAAAAGTAAAGCTCAGTCAACCTGATATAACATTTTATAAGTAATGATCTTCCACTACTGATATCCCCTAAATATTGAATACGATAGTTGACTATACGAGTTTGTTTATTTGAATTAAAAAATAATCAAGCGCGGTAATCCATTCGACCTTGAAATTTAGACCGGCTATTCCAGGACATAAATGAGAGTTCATTTTCAGGTCTAAATAGGTTATTTCTTATCTTAAAATTTACTTGAAAACAATGTGTCGCTTTAAATCTCTTACGTCAGCCTAGTGAAACTAGTGTACTAAAATAAAAAAATATCTACTAACACCTGACTTTTAAATAAGAGCAATATTTATAATATTCATTGAGCCTAAGCACCAGCTATCGTTATTTTTATTGCTTTTCTTACAACACAGACAAATAAATGTTCCTAATAGAATCTATTTGTTGATAAATAAAAGATAATGATAAAAAAATACTAGTAGTAATATTTTGAAACTAGTATTTTTTCTTTGTATCCACTCAATTACCTAACTGGTTGCCAAATTTCACTGTTCTAGGTCGAAAGTGACTTCAAATAGTTCGCGTAATATTACACAAGTTGCTGCTCGCCAGTTCTGTTTGTATGAACTTGGCTTAATACGCTATCGTGCATCTAGATATTTATCAATAATGTAGCAACGATTCTAAAACTATTGGATTATTTATAGGTGAATTATATTTTAGAGTAATGGCAAAACAAAATGTTATTATTCTAAAAGAGTTAAGTGAGGAATCGTGGCACAAGAGCACAAGCGTGTGACTGTAAGCGCGACGGCTTCTAGGTTCGATTCCCACTTGAGAAAATATTAATTATTTTTGTTTCCTCGCTCTGCTGTGCATCCAGAATTCGGCGCAAAAATGGGGAGCGGAGTGTCTTAACACTACGCACCCTCTGCCGACCCTGCTAAATGTGGGATACAGCGTGAAGCTGCACAAAAAAGGGAATAATTATAATAATAATATATATTTTAAAATTTTATGTCATCGCTACGATTTGTTTGATTGGAATTGTCTCATACTCGGTGACTGTGGAATTGAAACCCTCTAAATATATATTTATATAATATAATAGGGACGTAATTTTTATTTGCCTGTATTATAATGCAAGAGATTTGAAAATATAAAAAATCTTTGCAGTAACTGTGTTATGGTTTCGAATTACAGATATTGGATAACAACTTGAATAGCACCACAACTTCGAAGCCCCAACCAGAAAAACCTAAAGTAAAACTCGGAATATGCCAAGTAAGCAATGTTATTTTTTTTAATATTTAATTTGTATAATTCAATTTCTTTTTATATAGTTCGCGTCTAGAAATAGATACATTACCAAGTTTCTACAGATCACACAAAATCCTATGCTTTAACTTTTTACTTCTCCACGACAACCCCCCGGTTCACACAGCGTGGATTTCCAAGACTACTGTTCGCGATTGTGGCTTTGAAAAAATCTACCACTCACCCTATAGTCTAATGACTAATCTCTCTTTGACACCTAGTAATTATTATTTATTCCCAAATTTGAAAAAAAATCTCCGTGGGATTTGTCGATGGTCGAGAGCTGAAGGCGGCAATAAATGTGTATTTTTCATACAAAGAGTAAAGTAATTATAATACTTACAGGGAAGCGACAGGTTAATATCACGATGTTTAAAATGTATTGAGGTTATGGGTAATGTAGTACATATTGAAACATACATTTTTTTTTGGTTTAATTTGTGTGTTTTGTTATGCCGATGCTAAGAATATATTGAAAGCCCCTCGTATATCCGTAATATTAGAAGAAGAAGAAGTATTTTCTTTCAGAATGACCACGGCGGTCCCTTAGTTGCTTGGATACGTAGAAAAGAGACAGTCGTGGGAGTAGCCTCTATGTTTGATTTTAATAAGAACTTTGAATGCCAGCCGCCAAATCTATTCACGAGTACAGCTCTTAACAGACAATTGATTGATTGTTTTGTAAATAAGTAAGTATCATCTATTATGTTTTTGTATATCTTATATATCTTATAGAATTTTACTTTAAGGCGGTCCTGGAACAGTGGCACAAGAGTATGATTAAGTACGAGGTGTGTCCATAAAGTATCGTGAATTTTGAATTTTCGCGGGTTACGTATATTCGAATTTTGATTTTTTTGTGACGTTATGTGGTACATATGTCTCTCACTTATGCTGACAAGTTCAATCATTTTGAATGTTCAGTTAATTCAAGGAGTTAATTGTTGACAGCTGCTTTGCTTGCACGTGGTTCATCTTCGATTTTTACCTATACAAAAAAAACGAACAAAGAACCTGTATCAAATTTTGTGTGAAAAACGAAATTAAGTGCGGATGCATTTCGAATGTTGACTGTGGCATATGGAGAAAGAAGCTACTTTGGACAAAAGCAACGTTTATTGGTGGTACAAAATGTTTTCAGAAGGCCGAGAAGATGTGAACGACGAAGAGCGTGCCGGACGCCCGAGCACTTCAACAACAGACGAAAAAATTGATGAAATGAAGAAAATGGTTTTGGCCAATAGTCGAATCACCGTTCATTTGAGAGAAATTGCCGAGGACCTAGGTATATCGATTATAATCGATAATTTGGGCTCGTGCCATTCGATTTTAATCGATAATTTGGGCATGAGACGGGTCGCCGCAAAATTCGTACCAAAATCACTCACACATCGCTGCTTGTACGCGACTTCTTGGCCAAAAACAACTAATGATACCGCAGCCACCGTATTCCCCAGATCTTTTTCTTGTTCCCAAAGCCGAAGAGACTGACGAGATAAAGACGGCATCGAAGGAGGAACTGAACAAGATACAAAAAAATGTTTATTTGAAGTGCTTCGAAGATTGGAAAAAACGGCAGCATAAGTGTATAATATCTTTGATTACTTTGAAGGGGACAAAATAGATTATTAACGAATAAATAAATAATTTTTGAAAATACACAAAATTCGTGATACTTTTTGAACACAATACGTATGTGGCCAAACGTGAATATTGTAGGTTCGACTCCGGGAATGGACTATTTTCAATTTCTCGCTCCGATAACAAGGCAATGCGCGGCTAGAGTTCCTCCATACGCTCAAAATTTCGAAGGCATGTGAGGAATCGAGCGTTGTAACATTAGGTTCCCTCTGCCTAGCCTGCTATATCGAGGATACACTGTAAAAAATAATTTAAAAAAATAGACTTTAAGAATGAAGCTTTACATGGCCAATTGGAGGGGGTTATCACAAATCGAGTTCACTATATACAATTAAATTAAAACAGTATCTTACTTCTACATATTATGTAGAAGTACAAGTCACAGTTTAAATTGAAACATTAATAATATGAATGTGTATAAGTGCTAGAAGAGAAATTGACAAAAGTTAAAAAAAAATAAAAAACTAAAACCCGACTACTGAAAATCGCCCTCTAAAAAGTATGAAAAGCCCTTTCATTTGACACTACGCGACACCAGAAAGATTTTATTTATGTCATGACATTATGTCGCGAGCGCCACATTCAATTTAATGTAGCGTCACATAGCCTATAACAAACGGGTGATCTAGACACTTCTAAGAATATCTCATTTGTCAAAGTATTAGTATTTAGAAATTATGATGGAACAAACGAATATACACACCTAGAGATCTTTGTACCTTAGGACACTTTTCTTTAATCCTACGCAACTTCTGTTTTAATTAACTTGAACTATTGAATTTTTATATATCACATCCTCATATTAATATTAATAAGCAGTTATACATAGAACTACTAAAAAATATCTTTTTGAGTATAAAAAAAATAAAACTGATTTTGTGATTTTGCCCCAAGGTACTATGGGACAGTGAAGGGTTAGTAACGAAATATGTTTATACAAAAACTTTATTTTTTTCGCTTTGTTTTAGATTTAGAACAAAGGACTGATAATTACAAAATTAATTAAAAAAAAGTTTTGATAAAAAAAATATTCTATCTAAGGCTATCGAATATTTTGATGCATAACATTCTTCCGCAGCCTTTCGAATTAACCATCGTTGAATATAATCTTCTTTATAGCTTCTATGACGTTATTTATATCGGGCTTAAGTCTAGTGATTTTCTTCTTACTTCGTGGCATTTAAAACCAAAAAAAATAATAATTGGGACAGCCCCAAGGTAGGTAGTGTCCCAAAGTAAAAAAATATTTAATTTTATTAAAGGAGTAAAATTATGTAATCCATCAAGAAATTGCAATATAAGTAAATTATAAATCTCAAAACATCGATGAAAAGAGTTAAAAAAAAACACTCGCAAAATTTTGCCAATGCACCTTACCTGACGTGAACATTCAAAATCGTCGACTTTTTCGGGTACGTTCAATAAAAGACCAAGAGGTTCTCTTGTGGCAATGATAGCGATATTTTAAGTAAATCTACGACTGTCCCTAGGTGCCCTGAGGTACACGGATCTCCCCTACGTACTTATATAATGGTCAAAATCATAATCCTCTTAGTTGTTGGGTAAAAAGAATATTTCTCGATGAGCTTAACCCAAAAAATCTGTAAAAGTAAAAAAAATCAATTAACTGGATAATATAAAGAATAATTTTTATATATAAAATATGATCACAGTATAAGAAGATCTAAATGTGACCAGATAACAACGGGTAATACGACGTATAAGATTATCCGTCGCCGTATTTCATGGAGTGCACATGATGATGAGTAAGAAACTTTATTTATTCTACGAATAATAAAAATTAAAAGTCAAAGTAAAAATAAATTTGCTTATTTTTAACAATGGGCAGTCAGTGAGGTCTGTTAGCACTGGAGGACAAGTCTGTGACTGTAAAGGCGACTGGTTGTGAGTTCGATCACCACTCGAGGAGATGAAATATTTACTTAAATTTATATTTCCATTTCTTCGCTCTGGTGTCGAGGACAAGCGCGGCGTTAAGTTCTACCACTCAACACGCAATGCCTCCAGAATTCGGCAGAAAGTGGGGAACGGAGTGTCTTAACACAAGGTTCCCTCTGCCTACCCTGCAGTATGCGGGATACAGCGTGAAGCTGATTTTGTCTTTCTTTGCAGAGCGAAGAATTGAAAATAGTTAATTCCCTCGAGTGGGAATCGAACTCAAAACTGTAAAGATTTACACGCCATGAAGTCACTGGTCTTGAAATGTCTTGAAATAAAAACCATTTTGGTGATCGAACTTATAACCACCAGAGTATACCTAGAACAAAACAGTTATTGTCAGACAAATTTTATAAAATATTTCATATTATGAAATATAAAACTTTCAGGCTTATAGAAAATGGAACAAAATCTCAGTCTTCATTCAACTGCAGCAAAGAAGAAAGATTAAACGAATCACGTAGTAATATAAGTGTTAATAAAATCTGGGATCAACATTTTTAAACGTCTTTTTAGGAATGTTCGGAAACATAAAGGTCCAATAAATGTGACTTCAATAGAATGTTCTTTCAATGAATCGAACGGTATATTTGGATTAATAAGAAAATAGTTTAATATTTGTCTGAGGCTGTTGTGGTGCAGTGGTATTCCATCACATCTGTTTACAAACGCGATGGTTGTGAGTTCGACCACCCCATTGTGTGAATGGATTATTATTATGTTTTAGCGTTGATTACTGCCATTTAACACACAATATCTGACACTGACGGAAAGTGGATAAGTGAGTGTTTTAATACTAGGTTAGGTTATACTATAAGCAGGAAAAAACTTAAAGCAAAATAAAATATATCGTATTTTAAAAGACTTAAAAATAGAAGATAAAGTAAAAGCATTAAAAGTCACTTCTCTTGTTTACCTTATATTTATGTATGCCCATAAAAATACACCACAGTGGCAGGAAATCTAATATTTACTGAGTCGATATAGGTATATATATTTATTAGAATTAAATTAATTGTAACGAAAGATAAGAAAAGCCATTCTTAAAAATCTGTAACTGACCTGAAACGAGCATTTTCACGTCTCATTCCGCTTCGGTTCCTTTGCCCTTTGAGATTGCCTCTGAAATGCCTATTGGTCAATGTTCCAGAAATAGCTTTGAAGCGAGATCAAAAAATACACTCAATCGCTGAAAATGTTTTTTCTAAATCCACGTAAATATTTCTAATAATCACGTGTGAGTTTTCATATTAATCGACTATAGCAATGTGTTGCTCAAATTTAAGATATACAGCTATTCACTATTACCAGATAATAAATTTATCCTTACTAAAGCGTTATGTATAGAAACAATTACAAATGTTATTGTGTGTTTTACACAAAAAATCTTTTAAATAAGACAAATATTTACAAAAATAAAAAAAAAGAAAAACAAGAGGCCAGTCGTTGCGCAGTGGCACAAAGTGTGGCTGTAACATCGACTGGTAGTGGGTTCGATCCCCAACCGAGGGAATGAAATATTCATTTATATTTATATTTTCATTTCTTCGCTTTGGTGTAGAGGCAAAGCGCGGCGTTGAGTTCCGCCACTCAATACGCAATACCTCCAGAACTCGGTGGAAATTGGGGAATGGAGTGTCTTAACACTAGGTTCCCTCTGCCTACCTTGCTGTGTGCGGGATACAACGTAAAATTGAAAAAAAAAATCAAACAATATTAATTCAACCGAAAATATTAATGAAACTAAAATATTATAAAAAATATACAGGTGTGAAAATATACAGTGTCAGCACCACTTTAAATGAAACCAGAGCTTTAGCTACTCTATAAAAACCTAATACAATTAAAAAAAGAAATCCCATAACTGAAAGTGTTTTAAAATACTATATATATATTGATNACGCATGACCTTCTAAGTAAAAAACTAAATTTTTTACAGAAGATGGTAAACATTGCTTTAAAAATGATATGAATATTATATATATATATATATTCTTTATTGCACTTTAAAACACATATAGGTAATACAATTGAAAAATATTAGTTAGCAATGGTGGGCTTATTTCATTCCAGCCAACCAATGGAAGTGGATATGATATATATGGATGGAAGAGAATACAGTGCAGTTTACAAACAGAGAGGGAAGTAAATAAAAAAAAAATAATAAAGAAGACACATAATATCCAAATACATAAATAGCTACATATACAATGAAACATATAATTCTATATATATATATATATATATATATATATATACACACATATATATATACATAAAGGTAGTCTCAAAATTCTAGTCCACATCAAAAGTCCAGATGAAAGAGCTAAACATATTCAAGGAGTTCCTTACAGTTGCACCTGAGAGACGGTAACAATTAGACTGTATTACGTTACCGACGGCGACTCCTGTAATTAGCGATGTGATAGTCTAGCTTTTGCAGGAATTTTCAAACTTAGCTTTTTGTGTTGAACCTTTTGTACTGATTTCAATTTAAACTTTTATTATTTGTAAAACTTTTAGTTATCTGCTTTGTGATAGTAACTAACTTGGAAAGCTTCACGCTTTACACCTTGGACCCACTTGACCTACTATTGGCAAAATACTTCGTTCTTCATAAAGACGGAAACGTTTGAAATCGAAATATGGCAGGTTAAGTTACGGAGATTAACGCCGTGCTTGTTCCTGCCAGTGCATTCATAGATCAAGCGTTAGTTAACATGGACATCTTGTATGTACATATAAATATATGCACATAAGTTTAGTATAGTTTTTATTAAAACAAGTTAGGCGCCATTTACATTTTTTATCTGGCAATTATTTATCTATATATACTAGTATTTATAGGTATAATAAAATAATAGAAAAGATATTTATGGAAGCTAAAATATTATAAAAAATAAATATATAATATGCCACGAGGCCAGTCGTGGCGGAGTCGCACAAAGTGTGACTGTAAAACCGACCGGTTGTGGGTTCGATCCTCACTCGAGGAGATGAAATATTTACATAAATTTATATTTCCATTTCTTCGCTCTGGTGTCGAGGCAAAGCGCAGCGTTGAGTTCTGCCACTCAATACGCAATGCCTCCAGAATTAGGCAGAAAGTGGAAAACGGAGTGTCTTAACACTAGTTTCCCTCTGCCTACCCTGCTGTGTGCGGGATTTATACAGTGTTTAAAGTATTTCACAGTTTCCGTATATAAAAATACAATTAAATTAAGTCTCAAGTTCCAAGTGAAGCTAAATTGCTTTCCGATCACTGTAGTTATTAGAAAGAATATATAAATGAAAAGGTTTCATAAGAAGTAGATACAAGAATCCATTTTAGGTATATGTATTTCAATTATAAAATATCACGTTATAAGTGTATCTGTTTGTGTATTTAGAAATGACGTTGAGGCCGTCGTGGCGCACTGACAGACAGTTGTGGATTCAATTCCCACTCGGGGAGATGAAATATGGAATATTTTCATTTTCATTGCTCGGATAATAAGGCAAAGTTTTGAGCAAAATGAGTTTTGCCACTCGACATGCAAAGCCTTGATGCATCGTTCCTTCTTCCTACCCTCTATGGTATACGGCGTGAAGCATCTTTAAAATTTAAATACTTTTCTTCGTAAACCTTAAACAAAACTTCACTTATAAATTGCTAATATATGGTTTATAATTTTTTTTATAACTACTTTATAACGTTTTAGTGACTTTTTGATATTTAAATGGAATTAATGATACATTGTACACATTTTATTATTTATTTTTTATAATATGTGTATTGTTAAAACAAATAAATATAAAACAAAGCTCTGTACGGAGTCTTAATTTAAGGTAACCCTTAAAGCAAAAGGAATTAAGTTAGCAAAAATGTATGTTTTCGGATATTTGAAAGCCCCTGAGTAAAATTTAAATTAGATGCACCTCGATTATACTAAGGGGCTTAGTTTATCCAAGGCACTCTAGCATATTTATTATCCATACAAAATTGGCTGTTGGGTAATTTTGGAATTTTCTATTAAATAAACTTATCGAGAACGGAGCGTTTTAACACTAGGTTCCCTCTGCATTCCCTGCTGTGTGTGGGATAGAGTATGAAGCTATATAAATACATTATTAAACTAAAAAAGAAAATATATTAAAAATATTTTTCAATAAATTATATTGAATATTTTATAACAGTTCCTTATTAAGGGTGCACCTATAAACTAAATAAATGAATATGATTTAATAGCATATATGTGTAATGTTTAATATATATTTAATAAATTAACTGATTCTGGAAAAATTATATTGAATGTTTTTTGCTGGAGACGTAGGTGAGGCCTACAGAATCCCAATTACGCCCACTAACTATAATACGGCAATATCTTTGTAGCTAGACTCATCCCAACTACTCTACACTGGAATAAGATTTTATATTATATTAGCCGGCGCCCGTAACTTCGTTTCCGTATAATTTAAGACGTAAAATAAAAAAATTATGTTAGACATAAATATATGCAAATTACAACTTATTCTTTAATTTCAGTCCAATATTTCTATCTGTGTGTAGTCCATTAGTCACTCAGTAAGAGAAGAGCTTTATATGTGTACATATAATACAATTATAAATAATGAAAACACAAGATATTTTCTGTAGTAAGTACAAACAGTAAAAAAATATTAGCCTAGATAAATCCTTTAAAATGTATAATGTATATATATACAATAATAATATCATTTTAATTCATTAATCAAACTAGCGGACGACTTCAGAGCTTCCGCTTGTGAAAATTAAAGTTTCTCGCAGATATTTAATACTTTAAATTTTAAGATCAACTTGCACTAAAACTGAGATTGAGGCAGTTGCTCCTTGGCTACGCTATGCAATCTGCTCTTTCACACTAACTTTAGGGTGAAAGTGCAAATTGCATAGCAATTTAGATTTAAATTTAATTTTGAATTGCGTTTTTGAAGTGCGGTGGGGCACAAGTGTGTTACTGTAAACGCAATAGGTTGTAGTAGGTTTGATGCCCAGTCGGGGAAATTAAATATTTGTTATTTTTGTTTTGATCTGGGTTCGAGCAAAGCAAAGTGCAGCGTTGAGTTCTGTCATTCCAGAATTCGGCGGGAAGTGGAAAGCGGAGTGTCTTAACTCTATTTTCCCGCTATCTACCCTGCTACATGCGGGATACAGTATGTAGCTGAAAAAATAAACAAATAATATGTTTACATACAACGTTAAGTGTCGCGATTTTGATTTAATCTCATGTATGTTTTTTTTAGCTTTAGATAGGCACTGACCGACCGTCTTCAGTGAAACTAAACGCCACTATCGGGATCGAACCTACACCCATCACATTTGTGTTAGACGCTGTCCCACTGCGCCACGATGGTCTCCTTTTTACAAGCTTTTATTTAACTACCTGTGTAAGTTAGTGTATGTGATCTTACAGGCGCAATTTGACCCATTGAACTGAAATTTGTATTACGACTTCAGTTCTGGTGTCAAAATAATAGAGTAAATTATATTTTAAATTATTTTTTAATAAAAAAAGCTTTATATAATAATATATAGAAAGTTTGCATAATTCTTAAGAGATTAATTCAAACAGGAAGCTTTAAAGTACTACTAAAACGTGCAAGCAAGTTTTCTACCATATTTAAAATGTATGAAATCTGAGCGTCCGGCAACTTTCTTAGATGCATAATAAATATTAGAAAAATTTCCAGGAGTAAACAGGAACACTTCTCACCCGCCATTTAATATTATGTAAAAAAATATTTAGCCATATTGTAGTCACGGTACGATTTTCCTTTATCTATTATAGAAATTTGTTAATTTACTCTCTTTTCAATTGACATTTATTTTCGTATACAAAATAGCTGACCCACTGACTGTCTCTCACTTCTAACTCACCGTCCTGACTGACCCGACGACCCAGTCGTTCACGCGCTGACGTATCCATTTGATTTTAATTAAAAGTATAATTATAAGTATAAACAACTACACTCATATACTCGTACTGTGCCGCGCCTTCCGTTGTACATCTACTTAAGTAACATAATAAAACCAGTTAGTGAATGTCTTAATTAAGTTATATTATGGGCATTAGACACTACTTACACTTTGCTTACTAACTTGGTATTATATTATATGTATGTGTATTGATATCTTTGTAAGGATAGAGAATAGAAGTAACTTAATCATCATGAACAATTTCTATATATACCTTTTGTATATATCAGCTTCACGCTGTATCCCGCACACAGTAAGCAAAGTGAACTTGGTGTTAAGACACTCCGTTCCGCCAAAATTTTCCGTCGAATTCTGATTCTGGTGTTGAGTGGCGGAAGTCAACGCCGCGATGTCCCTTTTGACTCGCTTCAATTTTAAATACAAACACGATATCAATTCTATACGTAATATGCATATTATAATTTAATAAATTGATTAGACAATACCTTTATTACGTTACTAGCGGACCCGGACGCGGCTTCGCCCGCTTAAACTATACGAATGCTTATTAAATATATTTATGAAATTGTTTTTGAAAATATCTTACTAATTTAAATGAAAAAAAATATAAGTAAACGTAATCATATTAAAATATTAATAAAAAAACTATCATCAAAGTAAAATTAATATTCAAAAGAATTAAAATTAAATGTGTTGTGCTATGTTTTTGCAAGTGCATGTGGTTATTTACATAATGCTGAAATACAATAAAAGAATATTATATTTTTTGTTTCAGTCTGTCTTTTTATTTCCCCGAGCTAATGTGCAGCATAAATGAACTGATTTTTATTGGCCCTTCAGTGATCGATTTTACTGATTTACCCGGGAAAAATCTTCTTACACGTTTTCTTTGCGCGCATACATAGATACTATATGAAATAACTAAAGTCCTTTCTACATTAAATATGATAAGTTTTGCGAGCAATATCAAATACAATCCCAAAAAACTAAAACTATAATTTATTAAGTGTATAACAATGGTATAGATAACCATCCAACCGAGATGAAATAACCAATAATTCTTTCCTTAAATAATAAATATTTAAATAATATTATACCGACGCCGCGCAGGGCCGCCACTTACCCCACACCAAAAAAAATATGAAAATCTAACTAATCTACTACTCGAATAAGCGAAGAACCAAAGAAAAGTATAAATTAATTATAAACAGCAAATAATTACATAATTTTTTTTTTTTTTTTAAATTAACAGTAGTTCGAAAATGTTTGAAAATTTACAAAACTGTCAAAGTCATCTGCCCGTTCGCGTCGCCTACGAGCGGCATAATACTATGCCGCTCGTAGGCTAGGTCATTTCGAATCAGTGACATCTTAATTATTTTTTAGAATGTTATACAGTATATATATATATATATATATATATATATATATATATATATATATATATATATATAACTATAAAATAAAATTTAATAATTCCTACATAAGCTCCTTTTAAAATTAAAAAAACCCTTTACTATTAAAATAAACTGGAAAAAAATCCCGTTCAAAAATACACATATAAGAAAACATGTTTAANTATTAGTATATATTGACAATATTACAAATATGAGAAAAAAAAGTAACCTATGTTCATCCGAAGACCCTCAAGTATTGAGTCCCTCAAGATTAAATTGACCCTCAAGATTGAATTAGCGGTTTGGCCCTGATTGCGTAAAAGACAGACAGATAGACAGACAGACAGACAGACAGAGTTACTTTCGAATTTATAATATAGGTATGGATTAATATTTATAATAGCGCAGTCGCTATTATTATATTTAAACTGTTTGTTGTAACATTCAATAAAATCAAATAAATTAATGAATGAGTAAACCATAGAAACAGAAAAACAATTGAAGAAACTAATAGAAGCACGGCGTTTAGCCACTCAACACGTAATGTCTCGAAAATTGGGCGGTGCGTGGGGAATTAAGTATCTAAACGCTAGGTTCCCTTTGCCTACCTAAACTTAAAACCTAGTTTATGTATAATAACTTAGAGGTTTCTATTTTTTTAATAGAAGCCAACTAAGCCAACTTGTGATGCCGGACCCAATTTAAAATGTATGCTAACATCTATTATTGTTAAAACTCACATTTTAGAGTAATAAAAAATTATATTATAATATTAAGTTAAAAGAGTATAGTAGTAATAGAAGACAAAGTACGGCGTTCAGTTCCGCCATTCACCACGTACCGTCAAGATGTTAATTTCTTTTACTTAGCCTGCTATATGGGTTCTTTATACTAATATGATAAAGCGGAAAAGTTTGATTGTTTGTTAGTTCATTTGTTCGTTCATTTGTTGCTTGCTTGCTTGCGTGCTATTAGGATATATAACACTACGGAGGAATTCTAAATAAACCTTAACTTACGAATTAACAGTAATGATGAACGCCATCGAATTGCTTTAAGCGCGTGCGCTGCAAAAATAGCTAAATGTATGTCAGTACATTGTATGACAAAAATATTCTATTTAATTAGTTCTATAATAAAATCCTCGACGCTGTAAATCTATCTCTTATAAATAAGCCACAATAAGGCATTTTGTGACAAAAAATAATTGCAAATTTCAGGATGATATATCACAGATTTTTATTTGACATGGATTTAATATCCTTATGAGCGTAAATTATTCCATCACCAGTGAAATTTTATTTTATTATTTATGGAAACTTCAGCTTATATAGCATGTAATTTGGACGTATACTTTTCGATAAATTGTAAAATTAAAAAAAATCTTATTGTTTACGACCGTAAACCTAAGTTCCGTAGGGAACGCCCTTGCCACCGATGACATTTCCCTTAAGCATGCGGCTGCGGCTGCGGTGCTTGCTTATAAGTTGTTCATGATTGAATGTATAAACTATATAGTAATCAATCTATCGGCAAATATAGCATAATAAAAGTATTATAGATGGTATGCGGGCGAAGCCGCGTGTGGGTCGCTAGTATACTATAAAGCGTTATGTTGAAAGTTTAAGAGCGAAGAAATTAAAATACTTACTTATTAAATACTACTACTAAGTATTTGATTACTTCGAGAGGGGATCAAATCCAGAACAGTGTTCGTTTGTGCGCTACGACGCGACGGCCGACGTGCGACGAAGATAAAAATATTAATACTATTTTAATAGTGTGTTTAAAACCTTATCATTTTGCCAACTCATGCGATTCAGTTTTCATCGCTTAATCTCGAAATTTACATTTTGATTTAAGCTCATACCACACGGCTTTGTAAATATAATTTTTATTTTATATTAAATTATGCTTATACAGACACTCACAGTGGAACAGTGCTAAGAGACCTGGATGATTTTTAAAAATGGGTTTCAGATTGGTTAATTGTTTATTTATATTGCTGAGAATGTGTATTGTTACAAGTATTTTATTCAATGAAATGACGCGATATGGAGTAGTTATATGAGAATCTATAAGAAAATGCTTATATACATATAAATCTTTGCTCTGTAGGACTTGTGAGTTAAATTTTAGATTAATAATAAAAGAGCGGCGTTGCGTTCCGCCACTGAATGTAAAAGAATTCGGACGGAAAGTGGAGAACGGAGTGTCCACCTTTTCTTCAATTCATTTTTTTCGGCTTCACGCTGTATCCTCATAGAAGGCATAGGCACTTTCCGCTGAATTCTGGAGGCATTGAGTGTTGAGTGGCGTGCCTCAATGCCGCGCTTTGACTCGATACCAGAACAAATAAATGAAAAAAATAAATAAATAATTTCCTCGAGTGGGAATCGAACCCACAACCTGTCGCGTTTACAGTCGCACGCTTGTGCTCCTGCGCCACGATTGGCCTGTGAATGTATATATTAATGTACCATACTGCTAATACCTCATCCGTTTATCTACATGAACCTCACCTGTTTCCTCATAATAGGATAGCAGCCTATCCTAAATAGATACAGAAAGCCTCCACGCCCTCTTTATCATATAATAATGAAGATATAAATACAAAATTATCTTACTCATACATCAATGTCGAAAGGGATTTATGAATCGTATGTAAAGAAAATATATTTTCTTTATGTTAGTTACTGTTATTATATCTACATACTTATGTTAATATAGTAAATTTACATATTTGTGGGTTAAGCCGTTTAGTTTTCGCCTTGAATAATAAGTTTTTTAAATGATTTTATTTTGAAGGAAAACAAACGATAAAGTATAAACTAAATTATTAAATTATAAACAAAAAAAAAATATATAAAACCAATTAAGTGGCCACAGATAAAGACAAGATCACCATAGATTAACAATATATTATAAAATATATAGATTTCGTTAGTGGGTGCGTGTATATTTGTATATCTGTGGTTTGCAATGTTTTAATTTCCAGGACCTTAAGAACTTAAGATAAATGAATATAAGAGCTAAATTATTTAACATTAATACTTTTTGAATCATTTCATTTGCTAGGTAAAAAGTATTTCATATTTTAGGTAACACTTTGTAAACTCATATCAAAATTTTATTAAATGACAGACTATTTTAGCTTTATGCTGATAGCAGGATAGGCAGAGGGAATTGAGTGTTAAGGCACTCCACTTTCGCCCGATTTCCGAGACATCGCGTGTTTAATGGCAAAACTCTACGCCAAGCTTTATCTTGTTACCAGATTGAGGAAACGATACGATAATTCATTCTCACGAGTTAAAGTGAAGAAATCGAACTCACAACCGTCACGCTTACAGTCAGGGGCTGTTCTGGTGAGCCATGACTTTTAGATTAGAAAGCACATTTTTAAATCCATAGAGCTCCAAGTAAATCAAAATATAAGAATGAAAACGATTTAAAATTATTCAATTTATATTGCAGATTAAGATGTCGTCGTCTACACATTAGCTTACTAAGTAGTTACCGAAGATTCGATGACTCTTATGTTTTTAGAAGAACCTTATTTAAAGCCGTTTTATATTTCGTTCAAATATTATCTCTATCTCTATATATAATAAGACAGTAAAAATATTTTGTCTGTACATTTAGTAATTTTGACTGAAATGGATAGAATATTTTTTTAATTTCTTGTCTGTTTCACGCTGTATCCTGCACACAGCAGGGTAGGCAGAGGGAACCTAGTGTTAAGACACTCCGTTCCCCACTTTCTGCCGAATTTTGGAGGCACTACGTGTTGAGTGGCAGAACTCAACGCCGCGCTTAACCTCGACACCAGAGCGAAGAAATGGAAATATAAATTTAAGTAAATATTTCTTCTCCTCGAGTGGGGATCGAACCCACAACCAGTCGGTTTTACAGTCACACTTCGTGCCGCTGCGCCACGACCGGCCTCAATCTGTCTGTCAGTCTGTCGATATGTATGTCCACAATTTTTTCTGAAAGTACTGAACCGATTTGCTTAAAAGTTTCACCAATTGCTTTGTTTTAATTGCTTTGTTTCAACTTAACAATTAAAGTTTGTTTCATCAAAATACGTTCATTAAAAGAAAGTTATCGTCAGTTGAATGAACCAAGGCATTAGTTTACCTGCGAATGTTATATAGCAATCGCTCTGGTAAGATACCTGGCTAAAAAATGATATCCGAAACGTCTTGGTTATATGACTGTTGATAAATATATATATATTTGAAGCACTATTATATAATATTTTATACAATAAAGTAAACAAAATTGAATTGTTTTTTCCTTTATAAATCATAACAGTTAAGTTTAAGTCGTAATTAATTCAACACAGAGATAAAGAACGATTTGATCTTGAAAGAAATATCAAGTAAACACAAAAAATTTTTGGTTCGTTCGTTCGTTTCAAATAAATCTATATAAAAATGGCTAAAAACATCCTTTCTACGTGCATTCTGTAATAACTTCATATTTACTGTACAGGAGTTAATATGCAATCATTACAGTTATTTTACGAAGAATATTATAAATCATTACCCAAATCAATAATTTAACATTTAAGGCTGTTTCTGAAGCAGTAAATTAAATTATGAACTGACATCAGCACATTTAACAGAGTTTTAAAAAACATAACATAGGTAAAAATAACGTAATGTTATTATACAAAAATAACATTACGTTATTTTTAATACGTATAATAAATAATTAGCTTTATGTATATTTTTTAAATCAAATATCAACATTGGTCATATTTATTAGGTAGGCGGTGTATTTATTTTAATATACATACATACAGATACATACATTCATATATACATGTACATATTACATATATAATAAATTTCATTAGATACCACGTTGAAAAGGAGCAAATGTATAGAAATTCAAAGAGGCAAGTAGTGCGTTTTAAGCAGAGACATTTAATACACTTTGATTGAATAGAAAAACCTTAATTGTTGATGAACGAATCTCTCTCTCTCTCTCTCTCTCTCTCTCTCTCTCTCTCTCTCTCTTTCTCTCTGACACGTTGGAAAGTAATGAAAGTATAGATATTGGATGATACTTGGGGAAGGAAATTGATTGATTCTTTTCGATAAAGAAAGTATCTGAGCATCTTTCTAGAGAGAAGGAAATTTAGAAGAATTGACAGATGTATTTAGAATAACTTTTATGACAGGAGCTACAGTCTTTATTATGTGAATAAACATCTATTATGTATATAACTACAAGTGCAATCGGATCCGACAGAATTAGATTTTATGGCTATAATATTTTTCTTAACGTCACTTAAGGAGAATTGACTAAATAACAATTGAATTGACAATTGTTCTATCAATATCAATGTTAGTGGTATCTTGTCGCAACTGCTCAAAATCAATATTTCTAAAATTGAGCCGCATAAGAATTCTTGATTTAAATTTAGGTGGCTTTAGTTTGTACGATACGTACAAAAGATCATGAAAATAAAACTCAGCAGCAAACTCCTGACCATGTTTTCCATTGCTTTTGCATTTTGTAATTTTTTCAAAATATTAATGCTAATGTTATTAGCTTTTCTTTACATTCACGATGGTAATAACGAGAGGTACAGTAGACAGTGCCTATGGATTCATATTTCACATTAAATAAACGTGATATTAAAAATATGTATTTTTTACAAGATGATTGAATAATTTTCTTTTAAACAAATGATAATTAATAAATGATTTATAGTTTTTTTAGCTTCACGCAGTATCCGTAAAATAGCAAGTTAGTCACAGGGAACCTGGGTACCTAGTGGTAAGACATACACACTTCGTTCTCCACTTTTCGCCGAATTCTGGGGGCATTGTATGTTGAGTGACGAAACTCAACGAAGTAAGCAATCATATTATAATCGATCCCCACTCGAGGAGATGAAATATTTACTTAAATTTATATTTCCATTTCTTCGTACTGGTGTCGAGGACAAGCGCGGCATTAAGTTCTGCCACTCAACATGCAATTCCTCCAGAATTCGGCAGAAAGTGGGGAACGGAGTGACTTAACACTAGGTTCCCTCTGCCTACCCTGCAGTGTGCGGGATACAGTGTGAAGCTGATTAATGATTTATTTATTTATTTAATAAAAAATAGAAATCAAAGGGAAAACTTTAAGAATGTTTAGTACTATTCAGTATCTACTTAGATAGAGGGAGAAAGTATAAGTAAAAAATCCCAATAAAAGATTTATTACTTGAGCTGTTCAATGTGTCGTATGATCAAACAAAGATACCAATACAACCTGAGCAAGTAAACAACGGCGGAGAGTCAAATATTTGTTCTATTCCTATTCGATATATGCGGATAAAACATATTGCGAATTAATATATTATATAAATATTTTTATATTTATAACGTTTTTTTTAGTAAATAATATATAAAATGCATCTTCAAGCTTTTTACCTTACAGGAGGGCAGCAAGAGGGGATGATGTGTCAGCATATTCCATTTTCCGCTGTCCGAATTGAAAAGTGCGTGTTGAATGGTGGAACTTAACGCCGAGTTTTGTTTCAGTGGAGCGTAAAAAGCAATTTAAATATAATCATAATTTAATTACATCTATGATATTTTTAATCAGATGCTATCCCTGTACCATGATGGTCCCAATTTAAGATTCAAACCTAGTATATTCAAAAGATTTTGTTGACTTCACGCTAGCGGGGTAGCCAGGCAAAGTGAAGCGCTAAACGGTGTAAATATTTAATTATTCTTATATGAAGTACTAAGAACGAAATACGTACTATATTTTACAGCCACCATAAACCACAATACACAAAGTACAGGTCGTCGTAGCGCAGTGGCGCAGCGTGCAATTGTAAACGCGACGGTTGCAGATTTGATTCCCACTCGGGGAAATTAATTATTTACATTTTTTGTTCTGTTAACAAAAAAAGGGTGGCGCTGAGTTCCGCCAATCAACAATGTGTCAAAAATTCGGCGGAAAGCGTGGGACGGAGTGTCTTAACACTAGATTTGCTTCGCTTACCTAGGTAAATGCGGGAGACATCGTAAACTTAAACAAAATATATATATTTTTTTATATCATACACATACATAACCCTCCATACAGCAATAAAACATCCAATTCATTTGAGAACAATTTTGTCGGACAGTTTGACGCTTCCACCGTTTTTGTTGAAGGCAGTGCGGTCGGCGCGCTATTGGCGCGGTCTGTTTTTCAATTCCAAGTCCTTCCCTCGACACACGCCGGGTAGCGAGTATCGTATGGACTTTTGTAATTTGCTAATTTTCACAATATGTTTCTTATTGTTTGTGTTTGTCATTGTACTTATATAACTTTTAACAAAAAGAATATATAAGCATAAAAATGTGATTATATTTTTCTAAATACACTGGGAGTGTATTTAGAAAAATATAATTCGTGCCAAATTTCGTAATTATAGGTCCACGGGAAATACCCTATAAGTTTTGATTACGTGGAACAAATTTCGTTTTATTCACAAAATGCAACAATATCGATGCATAGATGCATCCTTTACGATACCTCCACGCGATATTTAAAGAAATGTTCTTCACAGACAGATCACAAAGTTATCCTATATGGGTTCCGTTTTCACCTTTTGAAGTGCAGAACCCTATAAATGCTAGGATATTTTTGAATATACGAAACTTTAATCAAAATATATGAAAATTATTGTAAGCTTTATTTATACAGGGTGGAAGCGGCAGCGCTCCATTTACTGAAACTACATATAGGGTAAAATATTTCAAACACAAAGCAAAAGAAATTAATCAAGGTACCTCAACAGTTTAGACGTAGGATTTTTTTTTCATTTCACGATTTTTATCCAAGCCTTTATTTCGTGTGACGCACACATACACGTACTACTACAAAAACNGACAGACAGACAGACAGACAGACAGACAAGAATTCTGCTGAGTGGTTTTTTAGGTTCTATAATCGACATATAAACCGACCTGATTATTATTTTTTTTATATCTTTCATGTACAGAATTGACTTTTCTATCCTTTTATTATATATAGAGATTTTATGTTGATTCGTCTGGTTACAAAAGCATTTTGTATATTCCATTTTTATAGCTTAACGCTGTATTTCGCACATATCAGAGAAGGCAGAGGAAATCTGGAAAACTATTATAGTTTTAAGACATTCCATTTCCCATTAAGACTTTTCCATTTTCCACTTTCCATCTCATTTCATGAGCATTGCTTGTTGAGTTCCACCTCTCAACGTTTAACGTATTATATTTATTTCATTATGTTTATCGAGATTATTTAAAACTTACATAAAAAGATAGGCTGGTGCATTCTTAATCTTTTTTCTTGTTTTAACAGCTTAGAAGAGAATCACTGGTAAATGTAATATACCCCCAGAATTCGGCGGAGAGCAGGGAGCGGAATATTTTTACACTTCCTACCCCGCTATGTGTGATATAGCGTGAAGCTGAAAAAAGGTAACCAACTTTCATTAGTGTCGATATTTCAAGAGAAGATTTTCCATAAACATTATAAATTACCTATTATATTCTAGATTAGTTATTTCAACGCCAAACAACGTTTAAATATAAACAGTTTAGTTAATTTACAATACAATAGATGTTTTTTCAATACAAAATGTAATAAGCGCGGTTCGGACGACAATGCAGCGCTCGCTATTGTCGAAGTATCTTCAGTCCCCAGGCGCTTGTTTACACGCATTTATTTGAGATACAATACATATTGATGTAAACGTTGTGTTATCTAACATCTGAAGACATTTTATTATAAAACTTCTTTCTTTTTTATAAACATCTTTTTTATCTATCTATAAATTTTAAATTAGCTTCACGCTGTATCCTGCACACAGCAGGGTAGGCAGAAGGAACCTAGTGTTAAGACACTCCGTTCCCCACTTTCTACCGAATTCTGGAGGCATTGCGTGTTGAGTGGCAGAACTCAACGCCGCGCTTAGCCTCAACACCAGAGCGAAGAAATGGAAATATAAATTTAAGTAAATATTTCATCTCCTCGAGTGGGGATCGAACCCACAACCTGTCGGTTTTGCAGTCACACCTCGTGCCGCTGCGCCACGACCGGCCTCTATCTATAAAATGATAAAATAGTAGAAACGTGTGTTTGTGCATTAAATATAAAAAAAAAACAGATTTAGGGTTAATGTATAAAAATATGGATATTATTTTTACACAATATTATTTAAATTGATTTTATTTTTCCATTGAAGACAAAGCGCAGCGTTGAGTTCCGTCCAACGCACACAATATCCCAAATTCGGATTTTCTTGATAAGAACTTTTCTTTGACTATCTTATTTTTTATCGCTGGAAAATGCTTTTATACTGACTACGTACTGTAGGGCTCATCGTGAAAGCCAGACATTACCCACTACAACCCAGAATACCTCTCTAGGAGGAGATGAATGTTGAAATATAACTCCCACCAGTTCAAAACCATATAACAAAATTTCCAATTACAATTTATTTTTTGCGTACATTTAGATGAATACTAAATCAATTACAAAACCATATATTTAAACGAAAACTAGTTTAACGCTCGTTAACTCTTTTTAATTAAAATCCTATATGGTTCAATAAAATCTGATTCAGTTATTTAAAAGTTATATACCTACTACCATTTTATTTTGCCAATAATACTTTGGATTGAGTATTTATTTTTTATTACAGTTTAATTTTCGTAAAATATACACATAAAATGTGAAAATGCTGTTTTTTACGTTTTCATTTAAATGAAGTTAATTAACTTCATTTAAATGAAAACGTAAAAAACAGCATTTTCACATTTTATGTCTATATTTTACGAAAATTAAACTGTAATAAAAAATAAATCTTTTTTCTAACTTCACGTTAACTTCTTTTTTCCTGTATATAACTGGTTAGGCAGAGAAACTTCTCTCTACTATATCAAAATATGAATATATTATAGAATAGATTTCGCATAGGCAATATTTTTTATTGTCATAAGTATAGTACAGAACAAATAATAAAGAGTCAAAGAATTCCAAAATACAGGTTTTGGTTATTGATTTCAAAAGACAACAAAACATTTTTTTTTAAATAAGCTCAGAAATGTGAAATTTTGTTAATTCTACCCTTGTTGGCCCCTGTACCGTGGCCCTTTATATGAAACGTACTTATACAATTTCATCCCTTAGTGCATTCACCGTCTAGGAGATTTATGGAACATTTACATACGATTACCATATGCATATGAGAGATCTATACTAATATTATACCAGGCCAGTCGTGGCGCAGACTGGTTTTAGGTTCGATATCCACTCGAGGTAATGAAGTATTTATTTACATTTATATTTTCATTTCTTTGCTCTGGTGTCGAGGCAAAACGCGGCGTTGAATTCCGCCGATATATAATTATAATATGCTATAAAAGTAGTCTAGCTTCAAATCCTACATTTTAAAATTGTTGTATGCATATTTCTTCAAATTATATTTCATTATATTAAAATATTGTTTAATTGAATATTTAAACATAATTTCTCGGAAATTCGAGCTAAAACTGGAAAACGGATAAAATTTTAAGCTACATTCGCTCTGTCGACCCTACTACATAAAAGATATAGCGTGAAGATCATTTTTATATAAACACAAAATAAAACCTTTTATAAGAGGCTCTCTATGCCATCTTTAGTTTCTAATCTAACCAATATGACAGCCTTAGCCCTAGAAGATACAATTAGAATGTCTTTGACGTCTAAGATACGGTTAGGAGATTATACCAGATATTTGAACATTGTAATTCAAGCTGCTTGTAGTTACTACTATAGTACTTATATTGTAGTTACGTGATATATCTCCTCCCATATCTCCTTTTCCAAGATTTTTCTTTATTCTTGATGAAATAAAAAGAGATCAAACTTTCTAATCTATACTTATAATAAATCTGTAGAAAAGTCGTTTCTGTACATTGAAAATATTTAAAAAAAAATTAGCCAGGGTGTTAAAGGATAGTTAACAGAAACCATTTCCAACATTTTTGGAATTTTTGTCTGTTTGTCTGTTTATATGTTCATGTCAACACGTATCACGTAAAAAGTATACAATAAATTTAAGCAACTTTTAATAAAATAAAATCAAAGTAACTTTTAGTGTTTACTTCATTGTAATCTATCAAAAGATATAAGTATTTAAGTTTTCAAGAAGTTTATATTTGAGATAGTAAAAAATCGATACAAGTAACGCTATCTATTGACAATAAATAGTAGGTACTAACTAATCTTGATACTCTCTTTCATACACGTAACGCTATCTATTGGCAATAAATAGTAGGTACTAACGAATCTTGATAACGCAAAAAATATTCTGTGGAGTTAAACACTAACTACGACGGGAGGACTATCCTTAATTTTATATCTTAAATAGATGGCGCTGTGCATAAAAAAATATATTTTTATAGTTTGGAAAGGTTACCGCTACACTATATCAAAAAAATAATGTACTTAAAGTTTTAAAGATATTTATATTTGAAAAAAAAAATAGAAACATACGCAATGATATCTATTGACTACATATGATAATGAATGTTATATTGTTGAGTTATTATTTGCTAAACGTTAATTACGTCGTGTAAGTGTAATCTATACTTATAATAAATTTAACATAAACATAGTAGTATTTTTCTAACAATGTTCGAATGGTTACAGTTCAATTGTAAGTCCAAAAGAATGACTTTAGAAACGTCTTATTTATTTGACTGTTGATAAATTTACGTATTCTTAAAGTACAATTGTTCATAGTACTGATTATAAAGTAAACTACATTGAATTGTTGGTGAAGATTACCTTCGTAACAGTCTAGCTTAATTCGTAATTATTTAACACAGTGATAAAGAATGACTTAATATTCAAAGAAATATTTTGAATAGGTTCTTCAGTCCGTTCGTTCGTTTATGTTATTAATATTTTTTTAAGAAACGTATAAAAAAAATCACTTTTGGTAGCAACCTCTAAAAAATTGTGTCTCAAGAAAAAATGCTCTGACACTGTTTATAAAAATATCCCGCAGTATTATTTCATAACTTACAAGCGACACGTACCGACATTGCACTATTGCACCTGTATGTTGCATGTATGTATGTGCCAAGGGTATTTTAGGGTACATACCTCAAAATTCTTATAAAATAACTTTGTTGTTTGTCCGTCTGTCCGTCTGTCAAGACTATTTTGTACAAGATCGGTTAAAGGTTAGATACCTCAATGTTCAAGTCTATATTCCCTTAGAGCACGAAAATCTATCTTCTAAATCATCGCAATCAAATGACGATGAAATATGAGAGTTTATGCTTTGTTTTTTGTCGCATTTTCTATCATAACTATAGGGTACTTCCCGTTGATATACAATTTCGAAATTTGTTAAGAAGTTAAAACTTACGGCACGTATAAAGGAAAATTCCAAAATTATTTTTCAAAAATTGACTACTTATTTGTATTTGTGTCACAGAAAAAACCATTAAGTACAAATTTTAATCTGTACTTAAATTGATACAAAATGACAACTTAATTAGTTATTCTTTTGGTGTATCTCCTTTCATGAAACTGGTACGAAAACTCTCGGGGCATGAGTACGACTTGAACTTGCCCGAAAATGTTGATTATTTTATAGATTATATAAAAATGCCTAAAAACGTGCTTTCTATGTATATTCTGTATACCAATTATATATTTAACTAATAATATATGTTATTATAATAATTTAAAAACTGTACAGGAGCTAATATAAGTTATTTAAGAAAGAATATCGTGAATACTTATCCAAATCAATTAATTAATAATTAAGGCTGTTTGTAATATCTATATTTCTTAAATGAATAATCATGTAATTCAAGCGGACAAAGCCGCGAGGAGGCCGCTAGTAAAGAAATAAAATATCCAACATGTATATACATTCTATCATTTTGTAAAATGTATCTTTAAAAATTTATATTTATGAATATTTTTATTATTTACGTATATGATTGAAATGAAAATGACGAATGATGTAAAAGATAGAATAGACTTTAACACAATAAAAAAAAGTGTATATAAAAAAAAAATTCATTCAAAAAAATTCATGAAAAACAAATTTCAAGGATAAACAACTTCGTATATAATCGTACACAATTTGCGTATTAAACTTTCAGGTTAGGTTTAAAAGACATTAAAAGGGCGCGTTCTAATAAGAATAAAATAAACTTTTTGAATATATATTATAGATATATTATTTTAAATTATATGAAATACTATGTGTATTAAAAATATATACATATAATATTAGCTATGTAATATTATATCGGAAACTTGTAAATTGCTTAAACTTTCATACTTACATGACAGTCGTTAGCGTATTGAGGGGCAAAACTTGATGCTGAGTTTGTAAATTTATTTTTATATATATATATATGTATATNATATATATACATGCGTGCGTGCGTGTGTTAGTCTGTCTATTAGTTAAAACTGCATCAGAATCCGAAGTGATTTTATACTATGCGAAGGTATCATTGTATTATAATATCAGCATAAAAATAAGTAAACTGCCTTATCTATATACAGCTCATTCTTTGCACGTCTGTACACACACAAAGTCCAATTTCTTAGCGTTAGAACTCCACAGTCGGTTTGTATATACAGCAGTAGTGTGTATTTAAATCTCAGCAGTTCTAAGTTATCAACGTGGAACTACAAGTTGCTAAGATGTAGATTTCTAACTTCAATATTAATATAGAGCAAACGTTAAGACAATGTGTCTCTCTCGAGCGGAGATGTTTAGTTCGGGACAATTATTGGTATAGCTTAATTAAATTGTTTGTTATTTTTATTTTTTCAGAATTCGGCGGAAAGTGGGAAACGGAATGTATTAACGTTAGGTTCCCTCTGCCTACCCAGCTGTGTGCGGAATACGACGTGAAGCTGATTTAATTTAATTGTTAAAAAAGTTGTTACAATGATAATATTATATTAACACCTGCAATATATAAAAATGTAACCGTAGAACTATATAAGGCGTGCAATTACATAATAGTTATACTTAAAACTAATAACTTTAGAGTTATATTTATACATATTTTGGCACATGTTTCTAGTATACATATGAAGTATATATATGAAGCGAACATTAATTCCTTAAGCAGCGTGTTAGTATAATTAGATAGGTGTTAATTAACTTTTGTGCGGTTTGAGTGCTAGCCGGTGAAGAATGTAATTTACTTGAGATTTGTTAAGAAATTATTCTGAAATTTATTTAAAGAATTTATTTTATTTATTTATACGGATCTCCGACTGTCGTACATATTGATTTAACATTCCTATGCTGTACTTATATAATTATGTACAACTAATTACAGGAGAACACATCATTCAAGCAATAACAGAGATCTAATTACGCTGTATAAAATTATCAAAAAAATAAAATTAAAGGTTACTTATTATTGTCCTAACTAAAATTAATAACTAACTTTATTAAATACTAGCGGCCTCCGTGCGGTTACGCCCGCTTGAAATATACAAATGTTTATTTAAGTATATTTAAGAATCACCGGCCAAGCGCCGAGTCGCCAAGTCGGACTCGCCCACCGAGGGTAACTATTTCATTATTGTGATTTGGAAATATCTTATAGGTTTTGATTTTGCGGTGAATAAAGTTAACAAATTTAAGTTTGCGGGCATATGCACTCATGTTGTTTCAAATGAACTTGAAATATAAGTTGGTAATGTTTTTTTTTCTATGAAAAATTCTTTCTTTTATTTGTATTGTAAGAAAAAATTAAAATAAATTTCATAACTATAGATCTACGGGAAGTATTATACATTAAATAAATCGTAATTTAAGTGTTTTCGGAATTGATTTGATTTTGCTTGCAAAAATTATTTTTTCCCAAATAAATTCCGCTTTTCCCAAAGTTCTGGTTATTAAGCGTTAAAACACAAACTACAGGTTAAAGCGTCTGCGCTTCTTTTATGGGAGCAGAATATAGCATAAAATATTTCAAATCCATAATCAAATCAAATCAACAATCAAAATCAAAATTCTTCAACAGTTTAGACGTTGGATTACAATTTTCATTTCATGATTTTTATCCATACTGTATTGCGTGTGAGGCGGTTGTGAATAGACACCAATGAATCTACTACAACAATCCAATACTATTAATCTTCGATCTTCTACCTTTCATTCACATAAAACGTAACCGAACGAGAAAGAGATAACTCTCGTTCTATTTGAATTTTAATAAAATCCTACTTTAAGGCAATTTATTCTCTTTTATTATGAAATTACTTAGAAATAATAGATGATTATTGAACCATCCACAAAATTCTATTCAAAATTTTAAGCACAAAATATGATATTGAACTGGAATACTTTACATTTACCATTAGGTTTAAATCGATTTGCTTTGATTATCGATTTAATAGATTTTGCAGTTTACTACTACTAATATTTTTATCATAAATAATGCTTAAATCTCCACATTTGCTTCTAGTTTCAAAATAATGTATTTTTGATGGTACAGTCAAAAACTGATACACAGTTGTTTCATATTGCAAAAAAATACGCAGTAATCGTATATAATGACGTGTGGTAGAGTCACGTCGCCAGCGATGGCAACACGCATGGGGAGACTCGACCGGATCATTACCACCCCCGGCATTTAAAACCGGCGTGAAGTAGTGGCTTTATGCCACTGCGTTTCGCATCAGGTAATGCCGGGCTCCGGAGCCCAATCCACCTTACAGGCAGGCAACGCACCTGCAGCTCTTCTGGTGTTGCACGGGGTCGTGGGCGGCGGTAATCACTTACCATCAGGTGACCCGAACGCTCGTTTGCCTTGTCTTTTCCATAAAAAAAAATCACAAGTCATACTCATCACGATTTTAGAATTTTGATTATTTATAAAATTCATATTCAAATAATTAATTATTGATTCGATTGCAATTTAAAGTTTTTTTTTTAATTTAGTCGGCTTGCTCTGGTCAAAAAACGTTACACTAATAGAAAAAAAACAACACTATGTTCTCATCAAGCCATATGAAAATTATGGTTGATATTGGTTAAATTAAAAACATAGCCATCATCTTACACTTCAAAGACTGTTGACATGATGTCTTTAAAGAGTAATAAATAGAGACGCCCGCGACACAGTGTTATCTATTGATGGTACCTTACACTGTAGCCAGATAGCCAAGGTCAAAGCTCTTCTAGCTCTAACTCTAGCTCTTGTACTCTATCCATAGACTATATTTGAGAACAAGTCGCTAACACTTTCCTTATTCCCCTAAGGCAGTTAAATCGTCACTTAATTTATATTCAAGAAGCATTTCCTAGCGATGATACTTTGTCAGAAATTTCAAAGTAATTATTGGTCTTAAAATGCAACTAAGATTACTTCAAACTTCATTTCTAAGTTAAATTGTAATAATGTTTTTGTATGAAAAACATGTGATGATTATTAGGGACAGGTGACTGACGGAACAAGTAAGCTTAAAGCTCTAAGTCAGTTTGAAATTTAAGCGGTATTACATTGTTTTGTTGAACGCGAAGTGAATGGCAACAATGTGAACGTTCACAAAGTAATATTCTTGTATGTATTCTATGAAACTTTTAAAAGGTAGCTGTTTTGATGAGTTTTTAGTTAAATCTTAAAAATTAAATAATCAGCTTCACGCTGTATCCCGCACACAGCAGGGTAGGCAGAGGGAACCCAATGTAACACACTCCGTTCCCCACTTTCTGCCGAATCCCGGAGGCATTGCGTGTTAAGTAGCAGAACTCAACGCCGTGCTTTGTCTCGACACCAGAGCGAAGAAATAGAAATATAAATTTAAAATAAATATTTCATCTCCTCGAGTGGGGATCGAACCCGCAACCAGTCGGTTTTACAGTCACACTTTGTGCCGCTGCGCCACTACTGGCTTTAGTTAAATCTTGATATTGATTAATATATTTTTTTTGCGAGACAGAGGCGTTAAGTTCCTCTACTGAACATGTAATGTCTCGAAAATTTGACCAGAAAGTAAACTATTTTACTATATTAAAAATAATGAATAATACATAGACATTTATATTAAATACAATTTCGAAATAGACGTTGGTTATATTTGTTTTATTTTTGAATGTGTACAGTACGTGTTCATCGCATGTTGGCAGGGAAAACGTTATTTTTAAATATACTAGATCCTTTCACGATTCATATATAAAATTGTGATGTGCAAGAAGATATTTTTGGTATTTTGATTTAAAAATAAAACTGATTGTATCATTAAAAACCTTTTTTTCTACAACAATAAAATAAAAATGTTGAAACAGATAAATACATAATGAAACGAAATAATACTGATACTTATTTTATAACTTAAACTATAAATTAAGCTTGAATATTAAACCATATTTAAATACTCATTATAAAATCTTTTGTAAGTTAAATTTTCATTACAAAAATAATCATTAAATTCTTTCGAATATAATTGTGACCCGAAGTGTAAAATCAAATTACTACTATTGATATAAATATACGTTCTTGGAATATAATTAGATAAGTTTAATCTATCACAGTTAAATTTGGACGAAATAACAAGTAATTAACAAGAATTATATATAAATTAAAACATTCTTAACAGAGTTATCCTGCAAAGTGAAGTGAAGTTGAAACTTCGAGGAGCTCTTAATTTTGTGAATATTAAACAGAAATTAGCACTCGGAACGAAGTATGGCAAAAATTTGTTAGTAACGACCTTCTGTGACTTGAACTTAAATGGAACTCTTTGCAGCAGATTCTTATATCAAAATCACGCTTAACGCTCTTTGTCGCATGTAACGCGGTAGACAGACTTATTTAGGTAGTGTTAAGAAACCCCGTTCTCCACTTTCATCCGAATTTCGGAGATATTTCGTGTTATGTGACAGAACTAAAAACTGTGGAACCAGAAGCTACTCACAACGACCTTTGATAAATATAATTGTTCGAGAATACATGTATAAAACTATACATGTTTGTTCGGAGTTACGGTGGTATAATAGAGTCGATTATGACAGAGCACATTCCTATTGACTCCAATTCCACTTCGATGAATATATCTCTTATTACAATAGTATGTATGACAACTGCACTGGCCTCTAGTGAATCGTTTTTACCATTCTTATGTTGTGTCTCCATACAATAAGGAAGGTGGGTACAGCCCTTAACTCTCGTCGTTCAGTATCCCTTGTACACTGAACATGACTATCCATAAGACTTAAGCATTACAGACACTTTTCTAAATAATTTTTCATTAAATACATGTGCTTTTTGACGGTAGAAATATTTAATATTAAAAACGAATATTTCACACTCTTGCTTCTACTACAAATTGTTTCGAATTACAGTTATAAGATACAAATATTTTTGAATTGACAGTCAGAAGGTTCTATATTAATTATACTCTTTTATAAGCTCAGTGATCTTACAAGCTAATTTATTATTTCAAAACTAGACACCGGGATACTTCACGTAATCCTTTTGATGAACTTTTGTTTACCAAAAAGTTGCTGTTACAAAGTTCTCCACTGACGCCGACGATATTGTAACCTAATGTAAAACCTATTTTGTGTAAGCATAATGTAGAACATTAATCTATAAACTTAACAAATTAGGAAATAGAAACTAAAGTAAAATAAAACCGGTTAAGTGCGAGTTGGGCTATCCATTAGTCTAACCCACTAAGGCTTCCGTAACAATTATAGGTTGTAGTAGGTCAATGAAAAGTACACCTTATAGAGCTGACAAACTTAAATTTGCTGCCAAGACTTATTTTATATGAAATTAACTGTAAATATGACCTTGTAATAATTTTTTTTCTATGATTTTCTTTCTATTCGGATTATTTCTTTTATTTGTCTTGTAAAGTTCTTACTTCACGCCAAATATGTTAACTGTAGATCTACGGGAAGTACCCTATAGGTTTTGATTATGAAATGAATTTCATATAAAATGAAACAAACTCGCATAAATGCTCTTATATTTTGATTTCGACATACTCTAAAGGACCTGAATGTTTGATATTAATTTCAGCTTGATACCTCCACGTGATCTCGAGATAAACGGTCTTGACAGTCGGACAGACGCACAACAAAGTGATCCTATAAGTTCCATTTTTATCTTTTGAGGTAAAAACAGAAAATCTAGAAAGGATGATAATAACTATTCCGACAAAGCTATTAGAAATCAGGTATCATTAGTCGCACTAACGACGCCGTATCGAGTAATGCCCTCGCCCTTTGAGGTGTATCTGTTACTTTGTTGAAGATCAAAAAGATTTTGTTACTGTACCATTTCTATATTCTCTATATTTTTTTTAAGATAAAATAAAAAGAGGATAAGTGTTGGATGTATTAACTTACAATTCAATATCATTTTCACACATTACACGGTAAGAAAAAGTAATATAAGTTTATTTAGAAAACGTATAAAAATTTGAACGCAGCGGGACTCGAACCCGCGCCTCCTGGAAACCGACCAGGCGCTCTGACCACTAAGCCATGCGTTCTCGCCAAGCTNTAAAAATGTTTAAAAATAATATAAGTTTATACAGAGTTAAGTCCTTTCTATACTGAGGGAATCCATAGTCCATTTGTCTTATCAAACTATAATAAAATTATTTAAAAAAATAAGATTTCTAATAAGGCCGTCGTAGCGCAGCGTCAGAGGCACTCTGTTTTCCACTTTTCGTATCATTTTCGAGAATTGCTGAACTAAGTATGGCGTTTTGTCTTGTTACCAGAGCGAGGAAATAAAAATAATTGATTTCCTCAAGTGGGAACCGAACTCGTAACCGTCAAGCTTATTGTCGAAAATAGTGTAAAAATGGAAGAAGTCTATAACTTAAATCATTTAATAGTTTAATTAAGAAATTATTATATACATTCCCCGAGTAGGAATCGTACATACAACCGTAACGTTTACAAACAAACACTACTTCTACACCACGCTGACTTCACAAAAGAATAATACTCTAAAATATATTTTCTAAGTATTTTATAAATTGTTAAGAAAAATCATTTAGCTAATATAATTGTTCAAACTCGTTTTCTTCAAAAAGATTCCATTTAGAATCAAAAAGATTCAAACAAAAACGAATTAAAGAAAATTTTAACTAAACTTCAGTAAGCAAAAGCTAACGTTAATTTAAAATCAAAGTCTCGAACATAATTTGATAAGATTTCTAAGTAAAGAAATATTTTTAACGAAAATAATATTGAAATAAATTTTTCAACTAGAATGGTCAATTATGATGATCCGGATAATCCTCTTGGAACCTTATTTTGACTAGAGATCGTCTTGAGGTGAGGTATGGCTATTTACTTTATGAATATTTGGAACGCGATTTTTTTTATCAACTTCACGCTGTATACCGCACACAACAGGGTAGGGAGAGGGAACCTAATGTAAAAACACTCCGTTCCCCACTTTCCGCCGAGTTCTGGAGGCATTGTGTGTTGAGTAGCGGAACTCAGCGCCGCGCTTTGCCTCGACACCAGAGCGAAGAAACTAATATATAAATGTAAATAAATATTTCATTTCCTTAAGTGTAAATCGAACCCACAACCAGTCGATTTTACTGTCACACTTTGTGCCCCTACGCCACGAAATTATTAGAAAAATTACGTGAGTTTAGACATTTTCAGCGATTGAGTGTATTTTTTGATCTTGCTTTAAAACTATTTCTAGGACATTGACCAATAGGCATTGAGAGAGACTAATTTAACTCTAATAAATATATATACGAGTACATATAACGACTCAGTAAATATTAAATTTAATGACACTGTGGTATACTTTTATAGGCATACATCAATATACGGAAAACAAAAGAAGTGGCTTAATGCTTCCTCTGTATCTCCTATTTCTAACTATATTAAAATGCAATAGATTTTATTTTGCTTTATGTTTTTTCCTGCATATGGTATTACCTAATCTAGTGTCAAGGGAGTGTCCCTTATCCATTTTCCATCCGAATTCGAGACATTGTGTAGTGAATGGCAGAATCAAAGCCAAAAATAAATAATCCATTCGCCCAATGGGGTTCGAACCCACAACTATCGCGCTTGTAGTCAGATGTCCCTATTCCACCGCACCACAATAGCCTCAGCCAAATTAATTTTTTTTGTTATTAATCCAAATATACCAAAATAGAAAATCACTTTCGTGTCGATTTCATACCAAAGTGATCTTCCTTTTTCTTTACAATCGCTACATTGTATTTATTGCTACCAAAAAAAGAATGTCACTTCTAAATAATAGTCCTCATTCGATTCATTGAAGAACATTCTATTGAAGTCACATTTATTAGAACTATATTTTTTTTCCGAACATTCCTAAAAAGACGTTTAAAATGTTGACCCCAGATTTTCTAACACTCTATATTACTATGCGATTCGTTTAATCTTTCTTCGTTGCTACAGTTGAATAAAGAATGATATAAATGAAAATTAAATCAGCTTCACACTGTATCCCGCATATAGCAGGGTCGGCTGAGGGAAACTTTTTCCCCACTTTTTTTAGAAAACTTATAAAAAATTTAAGTTTAGCGGTCAGAACGCTTGGACGGTTTCCAAAAGGGTGGACGGGTTCAAATCCCGTTACGCTCAAATTTTGTATACGTTTTCTAAAAAGTATTTTTCTTTTCTAAGTTTCACACTTTAAACTTGTTAAAAAAATGTTACTATTTTGTTCTGTGTTAATTCTGGTGGTCATGAGTTCGAATATAAACTTGGTTTTTATTTTAAGTTCTAGACATTTCGAGGCCAGCGTGGAACAGCGGGACTACGTATGGCTGTAAATATTACGGTTGAAGGTTCGATTCCCACTCGAAGGAATAAACTATTTTCGATTCCTCACTCTCAGAAGAAAGACTAAACGCATCATTGATATCCGCCACTCAACCTGCAATATATAGAAATTTGAGCAGAAAATGGGGAACGAAATGCAAAGTGCAGTGTTGAGTTCCGTCAGTCCGCACTCAATGCTTCCAGAATTCGGCGGAAAGTGGGGAACGCAGTGTCTTTACACTAGGTTTCCTCTGCCTACCCTGCTGTATGCAGGATACAGCGTGAAGCTAATTTTGATTTTATATATTGATCTTGGCTTACATGTTTTTAAAGGGACGATAATTACTTAAAGCAATCTAACGTGATATTCATTAATTCATATTTGAAGGACGCCTAATTTAATTAGTTGGCTCTACTGAACGCAGATACTATATTAAATTTCAAAAGCAAATATTAAACATTTAGACGAACGTGTCTCAGATTTTGTAAAGGTCACTGCGTTTCACACTCACATGGCGACGTAGGGGGACGCGGTGAACGAACTCTCTGTTCTGTGCGAAAAGTTTATTTTAGTTTGCATTCTCTTTTCATTTTATTATTATACACATAGGCACATATTATGTGTTTTTCTAAGATATGTACATAAACTTAATTTATATATATTATTACAAGAGTATTTTTTCTGTGGAATGAAAGTATAATAGATAAAAACATTAACATTATATTAACTTCTTACGAGATTTTCTAATGTCATTAAGCTCCCCTAATTCTTATTTATGTATTTATTTATATAATATTAAAAGTCCAATTTGGTTAAAACACAGAGCTTATAGCATACTAAATGAAGGCCACAATAATTCGCGTAGAGTTAAAAATAGATTTTTGCTCAGCTTAGTACTTTTTTTACCATATAACTTAGCAAACAGAACGACTGTCAAAATACTCCGTTTTCACTTTACATTCGAATTCGAAATATAGCGGAATTAAAAATAAATATGATCAAGTGTGATCATATTTTTACCAAGTAGGTATCGAACCTGCAATGCTACAATAAAGTTAATATCTAAATATCTTTAAATATACAAACAAAAAAATTGAAAATAGAAATAATAAAATTTAGAAAATTTCAAGTAGTAACAAGCACACGGCTTAACAGTGTAAGTGATCCAAATCTTCTTGTGGATTGGAAATCGGGACAAATAGAAAGCCTTTTGAAGTCGGCTGCTCGCCGCAGTGCAGAGTACAGTAGCAACAGTATATGGCTATAGCGCGTTATCTCACCTGCCTTCTTATCTCTAAGGTATTTCTAAATTATCAAAATGATTAAATAATGATAAAATAATAATATTTCATCTTTTCTTTGCTAATATTTTTTGTGGTAACAAAACTCTCGTTAGAGTAGACCAATTCACGAAAATGTTGCAGCATGGCCTTCATTTATTTTTAACATTTCTTTAAATTTTATATATTTAATTAATTTAAATCTAAGAAATATAAAATATTATTAAACAATTGCTGAAGTTCGTGACAAAATGGTGTAGCTAATCATACATACACAGGATACACCTAATTTTATAAATATGGCTCTGGCCACAAGAGCGGCGTTGAGTTACGCCACTCAGCACGCAATGCCTCTAGAATTCGGTAAAATGGAAGTGCCTTAATAGGAACGGACTGTCTTGAATTCTACGTTCCCAGGTTCCATCTGCCTACCCTGCTATGAGCGGGATACAGTGTGTGAAAAATATAAATAAATATATTCAACGTTCCTTGTAAATATCGTCAGCGTTAAAATTTGCAAAGAACTAAAAGAAAAGAAATTTTTTTTTAGTATGCATCACTCTACCTCCTAAAATGCAATCAGTGTATATAAGTACAATTGAAAATAAGAATATACTAAAGGAAGTATTTGACATTTACTTTGTTTAATTATATAAAATAGTTTTTAATTTCTATTAAATTGTATAAGAAAGCGTAAGTACTATAATAAACATTTCATTTCCTCGAGTGGGAATCGACCCTACAATCTGTCGCGTTTATAAAATCGGACGTTTGTGCCCCTGTGCCACGACTGGCCTTGTCTTCTTTAAACCTGGAAATGTATTTATTAGTCCTATGATAATTAGTTTATTGATTGTGGGAGACATTTAAGTGATCGTAGCGCAGCAAGTTTAACAGTATCTGACTGTAAACACAATAGTTTTTGGGTTTGATTCTCCTTTGTGAATGAGAATGAAAATGAAAATGCATTATTTCCAATATGTTGCTCAAGTATCTTGATACTGTGTCCCTGCTATGTGGTCGATACAATGTGACGCTGAAAAGAAAGTATCTGACTATACTCATTGTGGTTATGGATTCAATCCCTAATTAGGAAAATGTTTAAATAATCCCATATGAAACGGAAGATGCGTAGAATATTAAGACTTAGCATGTAATAGGATTATGTAATAGAACCAATTTACCAAACATACATAAAATATTTCATTTAGTTTTTTTTTATGTTTATAGTTTTTAACAAATGCACAAATACACAGTCTTTCATATAAATACATATAAAGAAAATTAAAAATACTCTCGTTTCGTAGAAAATGCATAAATGTTTAATTAAAAATAAGTCAAAGTAACTTTACTGTGGAATTCCTTTTATTATTCGTTGAAAAAATTAAGTTTCTTACTCATCTTCCTTTCATGAGAACTAGCGACCAACGATCTTATATATTTTTTACCGCATTTAATTTCGTCAGAGAAAAGTCCTCATGCTTTAAAATAATATTTTATGTAAAATTATTTTTAATTTCCTGTTACTTCATTTTTGAATTATCTAACATTTTTTTGGGTGAAGCTTATCGATAAGTACATTTTCCATCTGCCATTAGTCCACGTCCACAGGAATGTCTTATGAATACAACTGTTATTTTTTTGCATATTTTTAACGACATTATGCTTTAAATAAAATGGCCTCAATTCATTACATTTTTATAATCGTTGTTTTATTCAATGTTGTATATGGGGGCATAATTGGGACGTGTCAACGGGGCATGACGGGTTGTTTTTACTGCATTCCCCTAGAAATAACAGAGTTGGAAAAGCGAGAGCAAATTAAAACAAAAAGTATTCAAATTCAAGTATATGGTTAATTAAAAATTCAGACTCCCTATGACGTTGTAAATGTAGACGAAGACATAATAATGTTATGTAAGTGAATAAAGGTATTATTCACCTTATTATACTTGTTATAACTGTTCGGAGAATGAATGATTATTTATTAATATTTTCATTTCTTCGCTCTAGTAGCAAGGCAAAGCGCGGCGTTGAATTACGCCTTTCAACAGGCAACACCTCAAAAATTTGGCTTAAAGTGGGGGATGGAATAAAGGATGTCCTAACACTAGATTGCTTGCTTTCAAACATGAACTAAAAAATAAAAAACTGTCAAAAACAATCAGAAAGTGAAAAAAAATAGGACAAAAAAAAAAAACATTCAATTATCTAATAATAAATCCGACATTTACTTTACACGATTAAAATATATAACAGTATCATCATATCACTTACACGTGGTCGAAAAATTGCGTTTTATTTTACATACAAAAAGCTATCGATTTTTATGTACTCACTATTGATTATAATTAATATGCTTTACAAAATTTACATATACTTTATTAAACTTACGTTAACAACACCGGATATAAAATGTTATAGAATCTTTTTTTATCTGTCACAGATAATATATAAAAGATTATCTAATAAAAAAAATAATTGCCGTCAAAATTGTCAAATTAAACATTTTATTATACAAAAATATTAACGTTTCAAAATTCGCTATATGATATATTTAAATCTATATTTTTTAATTTTTACGGCAATTATATTTTAGTATGTATAATTATTTTTTAAATAAAACAATATCAAGTTTGGAAATAAGATTTTTTTTTGGTTTACAAATCATTATTATCTATGACATATAAAGTTAGAAAATATAAAGATCATTTTAAAATACTATAGAAAACAGTGGTTAATTAAAACCTTAGCTACTTAAAAATAGACATCTATTTTGAACGCGTCTACTTAACAATAATATTTTCAGTTTTGATTTCGATTCCTTCTTATCATATATACAGCCGCCATTTTACTTGTTACCGAAAAGAAAATTTTAGAAAAAAAAAACTAAATCTACACATTTGGTTTAAATTTTTAAAATGATAATAACATAAGAATTATTAAATGAAAAAACCATTTTTGATGTAATTTTTTTTATAGAGAGCTATCAAAACTGAAATCTTAATACGAAATCGTTTAACATCAGTCATATTGAAAAAAAAACACATTAAAAATAACTTAGTCAACTAATGTTAGTAGAAAGTTCTGGAATAACGTTCGTATATCACAAAGTATTCATATTTGGAAATTGTAAGGACATTTTTTTTTCTTAGGTTTTATATATTTTTTTTATTTATTATTAAAAATATGGCAAAAACAATGGACTATTTTATATTGGAAAAATAGATATTTTCATATATAACAACAATAATGTGATGTTAGGCGCTAATTTATGAGCAAAATATTGGGAGGTTTAAACGGTGGATAAGAAAATGAACTTTATCACAGTATAAATTAGTCACAAATTCTTTTTTTTGAATATAAAAGTACATTTAATATTAAAAAAGCATTTAGTTAATAGAAAAAGCATATTATAGTCATAATGCCATTTACACTACACAGCATAGACCATTCATTTCACATTAAAAATAACGTGTAATAAGGACGTGTATATCTTTATATGACTCAAAAATAAGAAATTAATATTTAGTATTAATATAATAAATATTGAATATTTTGAAAGCTTTATAAGTTTTATGTAAAAAATAACATTTTCTAAACGAAATAATCAAATGATCCTTATTTCACTGTAATAAAGTTCATTTTCATTTATCGAAATGGAGGTTCATTTAACGACCGTACGTATGCAGTACGGTCGGCGAGTCGGGGCCGCCTTGAAGTTAGCTGTAGATGGTTGCGCAGATTTCATTTTAGAACTTTTTCTTACTTTTGTGTGAGTGAACAATGCGGAAACGTCTTACCGTTGGGGCGGCCACGACTCGTCGACCATACTGTAGGTCCCAAATGAATAGACTCGCTAGCAACAATATCATTAGCCCATATATTAATAGTTATATTAGATATTGTTAACGCATAAATAGTTACATAGAAATAAAAAAATATTATAATATGAACAAAAAATTGTTAATTAGTAATTTTTTTAATAAAAACTGAGACAATAATACAACTAATATTGTTTTTAGTGACAGCAGAAAGTGAGTAAATATTTTTGCGTTAACAGTTTTGAATATTTATTATATCTATAGTTTATAAAATTTGATTTAGCCTGTCAGTGCAGAATTCAAATAAGATCTAATTAAGTTTGATTATCACATGCTATGAAACAACAAATAATAAATTTGAAAACAAAATCCATATGATATATTACTATAATAAGATTATTTTAATAGAGGAAAAAATTTATATTATTGACACAGTAAGAAAATCTGAAAAATCATTGCTTTCTCAAAATCAATAAACAGTGGGGTCGACGAGTCTTGGTCGCCCCTGATATAAGCTGTAGATGGCTAAGCAGATTTAATTTTAGGCATTGCGTGCACGTGCATTATTGCATCCCAAGTGCACAATGCGCAAGTTCAGAAAACCTAACTTCAGGCGACCACGACTCGTCGATCATACTGTACTGTACATGTTTTTTCTGTTTAAGTAAAAATCACTATCTTCAAATTCGACACTGACAAGCAAAATTAACCTCTATTGTTATTATAATAAAGTTCTTTCACCGGTGTCTTCTACAAGCATTACTTTGGAAACACTCGTCGCAGACCCGCACCGGCTTTATTTGACCGTAACGAGGTAGTGGTATGGAGTTCGAACTGCACGATGCACAGAATACTTTACCTGTAAAATATATTTTGAGTTAGAAAAAAAATAAATGATAATAGTATTTAGTATTATATTGGAGTATTGAGTACAGATTTTATAATAGGTCTTTAAAGTATTTTTTCCTTGTTAGTTTTGATCAAAAAAGGGCAACTAGTATTATTGTTCGTATAATGCACTAAGAGAGTTTCATACCGCAGTTCCGGCAGTGGTGTCTGCGGCGGAAGGCGGTGAAGTGCGCGTCGCAGCGCATGCAGGCGGGCGCCGCGATGTCCGGCACCCACTCGGGGAGGCGCTCCACGGCAACCTCCGCGCCCTCTGGCCCCGGCGCGGCGTGTGTGTGGGTTGTTTCTCTGTAAATGTAAAACATTACAATTACTGGTTTTTTTACTTATTCATTAATTATTATATGTATATGAAATCTTTAGACATTTTTTTTTTAATTTTGAGTTGAGTTAAAAATGAACATGGCAGTATGGCATTGAAAACGGCATCTCAAGATCGATCGCAGAGTTGAGTACGGTTCGTAAATCCGTTCTGAATCAAAACTATCAAAGCAACTAATTCCAAACACAAAATTCAACAGACCTATAACTAAGATCACCAGTCGACCGCGACGATTGCAAATTACTCGTATTATTAATATTGTTGACGTTAGTCGCGTGGGACTCAGACGCTGTCGAATCGGAATTGCTGTCCGCGTACACCTCTTCTGCTGAATAGACGCTGTCAAATGAACTTCCTGTGGATTAAATAAAAAAATAATTTAATTAAATAGTCGAATCAAGAGTGGATCCATTTCCACTCGAGAAACGGAATGTCTTAAGACTTCCTTCTGCCTACGCTGCTGTGTGCGTAATACAGCGTGAAGCTGAAGCTTAATTTGGCCAAACAAAACAAATTAAAATAAACTGTAATAAATAATTATATTATAACCCATACCGTTCTGTATAACCTGATCCTCAGTCGGTTGATATTCAATAGTGGTTTCCTCTTTGATTTCATCAGTTTCAGGCTCATCTTCACTCGTCTGATTTAGTAGAAATACGGCCTTTAATATATTTCTTAAGTCAGCCGCGAAATTAGTTTGTAATTGGTCTGCGACACCCGCTATACATACAAATAGACGGTGTATGAGATCTTCACTTGATCTGGAATTAAGAAAAAATATAAAATGTAATGAAAAAATACTATTGTAACACAGTGACAAAGTTTAACTGTAAAGAGGTTGTGAGTTTGATTCCCATTTGGGAGAATGAATTACTGTCATTTTCTCGTTCTGGGAAATAGGCAAAGCGTGACGTTGAGTTTCTCAATGTCTCGAAAATCGTGTGACACTTAAAGAAAGGAATGTCTTAATGTTCTCCACCACTAAATTTCAACTTTGTAGTAATAGTTTCGGAATAAAATTGCGGTGGCACAAGGTTCTTTACCATTTAGCTACAGAATCCTAAAAATGTAGTTTTATTTATCACATTTACAGGCGATACTTATAAATATCTATTAAATCTTGATGTGTTACTTACTACAAATATGTTAGTGTAGTCAGAATAATTTTACTGAACAAAATGGATTATTTTGTACATTTGCTCACTCCGACAAGACAAATCGTGGCGTTTGGTTCCGCCACGCCAATGGTTTCTTTCCCCCTTCGCGCGTACATACTTACTTAAACTTCCCTCTCGCTTGTTGCCTGGCGGCGAGCTCCTGCGCCTGTAGCGCTAGCGCTATTTGCTCGTCGTCCGCGCACTCTGACGTACCGCACGACGTGCCGCTGAAATTAACAATGGTTATAACGTTAAATATGACGAAATTAACAATGGTTACAACGATAAAAAGTAATAAATAATTAAATTGAATATGTTCTCGAATACATTGAATAAGTTAATACCTTGAATATGTTCTCGAATACATTGAATAAGTTCTCGCTGTTTTTTTTTTTAAATTAATTTAAAATATAATGCTTACAATGACATTACTCAAAGTATTGTCCATCATTAGAGACCACTTTCTCCCATCTCTCTGGTAGCAATTGAATCCCCCGTCGGAAAAACGACTCATCTTTCGAGGCAATCCAGGAATCAAGCCATTTTTCGGCTTCTTCAAAAGAATGGAAGCGCTGCTCGCTTAAACCGTGCGCCATCGACCGAAACAAGTGGTAATCGGAGGGGGCTATGTCCGGTGAATACGGCGGGTGGGGTAGAACTTCCCATTGAAGTGTTTCCAGGTAAGTTTTGACTGGTTTTGCCACATGTGGCCGAGCATTATCATGTAATAAAATCACTTTGTCGTGTCTCTGCTCGTATAGTGGCCGCTTTTCTTTCAGAGCGCGACTCAAACGCATCAACTGAAGTCGATAGCGAGCTCCCGTGATAGTTTCATTAGGTTTAAGCAGCTCATAATAAATTACGCCCTGCTGATCCCACCAAATGCAGAGAAGAAGCTTAGAACCATGGATATTTGGTTTTGGCGACGATGTTGATGCGTGACCCGGCATGCCCCACGATTTTTTTCGCTTTGGATTGTCGTAGTGAATCCACTTTTCATCCCCAGTGACGATACGGTGCAGAAAACCTTTTCTCTTTTGCCGTTGAAGCAACAATTCACACATGAGAAAACGTCGTTCTACGTCTCTCGGCTTCAACTCATACGGCACCCAATGCCCTTGCTTTTGGATCATTCCTAACGCTTTTAAACGTTTTGAAACTGTTGACGCATCTACTTGTAACGTTTTCCCGAGCTCTACTAACGTCTGACATGGATCTTCTTCAAGCAATGCCTCCAATTCTGTCTTCAAATTTTGTCGGTGCTCCAGAACGCTCTTTGTCTTCAAGGTCAAAATCATTACTTTTGAAGCGCCTAAACCAGTCTCTGCACGTTGTATTCGACAAAGCATTGTCACCATATGTCTCAACGACAATTCTGTGTGCTTCTGGTGCAGATTTTTTCTGAATAAAGCAGTGCAATAAAATTCCCCGCAAAAACACTTTATTTGGCACAAAAGTACACATTTTCACAAAGGGAAAATAAATATGTAGTTGACACTGTAGTAAACACTATTCTACTATAATTTAAAGTTACATATAGTACTACTTTGGTGATTCGTTACCGTACGAAATTCCACGCAATTCCATCTTTCAAAAAACAGCGATAACTTATTCAATTCCTAATATGATATGATGATTTTCAGTTCAATTCTCTCTAGTTCCCTAGGAGTTTCTATTTTTTTTTTCGCAAACTATTTAATATTGTAAAACAAAGGCGCAGCGATACAGCGTCTGTTTATAGACGTGACAGTTGTGAGTTCGATTTCCACTCAAGTGAAGTATTTTGATTTTCTTGCCCTAATGTGTAGTTACACATAGCCGGCACTGGGTTCCACCAGTCAATACCTCTAAAATTGGGTGGAAAATGTGGAATGGAGTGCCTTAACACTAGATTCCCATCCTACTATAAGCAGAATACAGTTTAAATCTAAAAAAAACATAAATCAAACACACACCTTTCATCAACAAAATGATCCAAATTCAATCTCAAAGGACTCTGGCTCTGTATGGACCGATTATCCAATATAACATTGCCAGGAGACCACATTTTCTTTTTTTTCTTACTTTTAGCACTCTTTCTTTTACGCCTCGTTTCACTACTATTAGGTTCAGACTTATTTTCTACTAACGAAGTTATTTTCTTATCAGATTCCCTATGCCTTCTTAATTCTGTTAAAACATCTTCTATCGTTCTAAATTCTTCTTGTTGATCATTTGTACTTAAAGTTAAACTAGTGGCTTCATTTAATTCTTCTCTACTCAATCTAACACTATCTATATGAGACGATCCAGCCTCATTCTTATTTGTATTGTCTTCCACATACTTTATGTTGACAATTTCATCTGTCACTTCAGAAAAAGAACGTTCTAGAGTGTTAGTGTCTTTTTCATCGATTTTTTCTTCGACAGGACTTTTCAGCACTCTATTTTGTTGCATAAAGTGGTTTTCTTTATTTTGATCTGTGTCGGGAGATCTGTCTAAGCTATTGTTTTCCGTACTAACTCCTGAGTCGACTGGCGATTCGTTGTCACTTTCGTATCCTAACATAAATTTGACTCTTTCCTCACTATCCATAACTCGATTATTATAGTCCGAATTTTCATTGTTTTCAAAAGTCGGCTTATTATACTCTTGATTATATTCTTCGTCTAACAAAATAACACTCAGGCTAACGTTAGCGATTGCCATATCGATATTAACGATATCGGCATCGATACTAGGCATTATTAAAGGTGCATCCGAACTCATTATGACTCGATTAAAATTATTTTCCTCTTCTTGATTGAAAACTGCCGAATTATTATGTGATAGTGACGCTAAAACGACCGGTTCCTGACTTATAGCATTTGGTATTAAATATCCATGACTCGTCGACGGCATACAACTGAGTTGTTCATTTCTTGGTCCAGAAAAATTAAACTCCTGCGATTCACTCGATATCAGTTTCGGCACATCACTGGTCGAATACGAATGAGTTTGCTCTATAAGATCCACATCACTAACAATAGACGACAATCGATCAGCTATTTCCGTTACTTGTTCATTTAGTGATGTGACTAATTCCTGATCAGGTATTTGTCTGTTGGACGTTTCACCTGACGTTGAAGCAGATACTGCGTTTATTACCAACGGATCGAACATCATTAGTCCGTTGGTTGATAGATTTCTTAACGACGACATATCATTTTCATTTTTACTTATTTTCCTCGTTCGTTCTATGTTAGTATCGTTAGTATGGAATGTGTCAGTGCTTGTGTCTGTATGTCTGTCGATGTCCTCCGACTCCCTCTCGGACTCGTCGTCGGCTGTGAGACGTTTCAGTCCGTCTATGATGGGCGTCATTACTTCTATGTTGCCAGGTAAATAATCTCCATCGGTTATTGTCGGTTCACTTGAACTGAAATGAAAATATTTACTTAGTTATTATGTAACTTATTATTTTACATATATGTTTTATTTAACGGAGCACAGAATAAAACGCGACGATTAAAGGTTTGATTCTCACTCGAGGGACGAAATATATTTCTTATCTGGCTTTGGTAAGAGGACAAAGAGTAATGATAAATAAGAGAATTAAAAGATAAAATTATCTTATCTTTAGTTATAATATAGCTAAATAAACAAAAATAAATTAGGTATTGAACCCCCAATGCATGACTATACGTGCATTGTGGATTCGATATCCACTCGAGGGGCTGATTACATTTAAATTATTCTCATTTTCACGGTCTAAACAATTCTCTAATAATCTGTCCACTCTGCTATAAAGAATATAAAATAAAAATTAACATTATATCAAAAGTAAAACCATCGTCATCAAAGATTATTAAACTGGCACTGTTGTTGCACAGCAGCACTCTAGGTATGCATTGTTTTAATTTACTAGTTCTGATAACAAGATAAAGTGTGGCGCTGAGTTACGTCAATCAACACGCAATGGCTCAAAAATTGGAAAGGTGCGTGGGTGACGGAGTGTGCTAACACTAGGTTCCTTCTGTTCACCTTGCTATACGCGGGATACAGTGTGAAACTAAATAAATAATAAATGAAAGTAACCTTTGTTGAGAATATAAATCTCTGCATTGCGCGTGATCTTCGTAAAACTTTGATACAAATTCGTTAATATCGGCATAGCATGAGTCCTCTGTCGAGTTTTCTGCTGTAAAAGATAAAATATAATTTTTGCAATTTTTCATAATAAATATATTGAAGATTTGATATTTTTTTAATGATACATTTTGACAACAACTGGCTGTAAACGCTGTAGTTGTGGATTCAATCTCCACACCAGAGGATAATTATATTATCACTGCTGTGGTAAGACATAACACGTTGTTGAATTCAGCATATATATACAACATACAACACTATTACTGATATAACATTTTTTCTCAGTGTATAAACAATATAAAAAAACAAAATGGCGAAAAATATTTAAAGAGCAAATGTTTGTAGATAGTTATATCTTTAAATAAATAAATAAAAATAACCAACGGTGAAAATTTATTGCGAGATAAAAACAAATCACTAAATTCTTAATTAATGTTATGCTTCACGCATATGTATAACGCACATAGCATGGTAGGCAGAGGGAATTAAGACACTCCATTTCCATTAAGACAAATCTATTCCGCCAAATTCTGGCGGCTTTGCTTTGCCGCAAAATTATATACTTTTTTTTTATATTAAGCCAATACAATACCAACAATAATTAAATAGCAAATAATCATAATTAAATACCTGGTGGTATTTCAAAATTAGCCATATTGATATCTTCATTGGAACACAATAACTTTTCCAGGGCCATAAGTTCCCGTCTATCTAATGTCCACAGTAGGGACTTGATTTTGTGCAGCAAATGACGGAAAGGACGGAACATGTCTGACATTTCATCTGAAAAATATTACATTATAGTTAGATAATTACATAATAATTCTTATTACACTAACAAATAAAATTATATATTATCTGGCTTTTGGTTTGAATTTATTTAATCTTTTATTTTTAAAAGCTGTGGTGAATGGCGCAGAAGCAAGCCACTGTAAACGCGACGGTTATGAGTTCGACTCTCATTCGGGGGAATGAAATCCAACGAAGATCACCGCAGCAGTATTCAAAATTTATTACAAATATCAATACATTCGTTCACAAAAAGTTTTTTACCTGGTTGTTTGTCTATACTCAAAGGCCCACTGGAATATATGAGGAGACCACTAACTATGGCTAAGCGAGGCACCGCGAACATTAGCGCTGGGTCGTACGAGTCCACCTGGAAGAGTTATATTGAGAATAAAAGTCATTATCGGGTTTTAAAAATATTAAAACTCTATTTGTCAGGGACGACGCACGCGCACATAAACCTATCATAGGGAAACTGCCGCATACGCCTTATTTCGAAATCGAGTCGTAGATATTGACAGCAAAGTTGAAAGTTGCTTAACCTTTAGTAGTATTTTTGTAGTAGTATGTGTTTACGTTATTGGTATCTATGCGGAACTGCGTCACACGAAATACAGGTACGGATAAACATCGAGCAATGAAAAAAAATCCTACGTCTAAACTGTTGAGGTATCTTGATTAATTTCTTTAGGTACGAAAAGGATGACGCTTCCGCCCTTTGTATAAAGATTAAAATAAAAACAATAACTTGCCTGTTCTTGCGTCAACAAGTTAAGTTTCAAAGCCCGCCGCAAGCTCTCTGAGAACAAAACGCATATTAACTGCTGAGCTTCGAATTCGTGTGGCGTCTTCACGTTCACCATCGCACTTACGTAGCATAACTCGAATTCTGCGAAGAGTCTGTTGAAAAGAAAATATATATATAAACGTAACTGTATTAATAATATAGAAGAAATTACATTGAGGCCAGTCGTGGCGCACGGGCACAAAGTGTGACTTGTGAACGCGACAGGTTGTGATTTCGATTACCACTCGAGGAAATGAAATATTTAATATTTAAATTTTATTCTCCCTGGTGTCGAGGCAAATCGCGCGGCAATCGCGCAAAGAGTTCCGCCACTCAACACGAAATGCCTGCAAAATTCGGCATGTAAAAAACGAGGAATAGAGTATATTAAAACTAAGTGACGCTAAAAAAAAACAGAAAAGAAGAAGAATTAAATATTATTAGCGCTGTTTGGTCATAAAGAATTAAGCTGTCGATAAATATTGATTCAAGTTTGAATGGAAAATAAGGTATACACATTTTACACATAAGGCAGATTTACACTTAAGGCAAGTGCACAAAACATATTTATTCGCTAAAAATAATATACTATATCGCGCTTAATCACATTGTGTAAATCATGGCTTAACACATTCAAAATAACCTGAAAAAGAAACCGGAGTGTCTTAACACTAGGTTCCCAGATTACCTCTACCTACCCTAGCTATATGCGAGATACAACGTGAAGCTACAAAAAAAACGTTACTTCATAAACTAAAACCACTGTAACAAGCTTAACCTACTTACTTCAATTTTAAAACGAATAAGAGTTAAACATAAACACGATTACTGGTACAGTGTATACTCTAATATTTAGTCCATGTCATAACACCCCTATAATTAAAAAAAAACGTGAAAAATATTTAGCACAGTATGGCTGGAAATACGATAACATATTGCCTTTCAATACAAACAATGCGGTTCTCTTTGATAGTTTTAACGAATTCACCAGTACTTACGAGCCAAATATAAACATGTAATAAACAAAATTGTTAATGGAATGAAATATTGGTGTATGTCTACTGTTAAGATAAATTTGAGTGTCTGAAAGGAGATTAAAATTCAACGTTCGCTCTAAATTGCTGCTAATATTTTAGATTAGCGTCGTTAGTGAAATTACGGTTTTAAAATTAATTGATATCGTAATATTTTTCATATTCTCTGAAGTCATTTGTGTGTGTTTTAAAGATAATATACATATATAATAAAAATATAAATAATCGTAACTAATCTTACAAGATACAAACTCTATATAAGAAAGAAATAACTAGGGGCATATATCAATGTAATAGAACCTACAACAATGATTTTTAACACTTTTGTCTGTTTGTCTGTACGTTTGTGCACGTTAATCTTCAGAAACGGCTTAACCGATTGATATGCAGTTTTAACTAATTTTGGTAAATACTTCCCTTAACAATTGTTTAATTAATTTTAACCGGTTCTTAAATAAAAAGAAAGTTACATCAATTTAGCGCCGCGACTGGATCGCTACTTTACTCATGCAAGTCACTCACTTTCCCATTAGGCAACAACCATCTCTATTTTTTACAAGTATCCACAGACACCTGTCTAAAAAAATAAGATAGAAGTAAAAAAAAATAAATAACACTCACTTATCGAATATCTTTAAGCTCTCGTGCAGCATGTCGTCGTGGTCCTGCAGGGCGAGGCCTCGGGGACGGAGGCATTGCTCTCTCAACAACGACCTGACGGTTTCCAGGCTTCGCGTCAACGCTTTGGCCAGCGGCCGCATTGCAGCCGACTCCTCCTCACGACTCATTATTGACGAGCCGGCTGCTAGGCACTGTAATAATAATGAAAAAGTGATTATTTTTTTTTACATTTTTAAAGTGTTATTCCACACTTAGGAAAATAAGTGATTAAAAAACTGAAGAATACTTTTAAGACTATTCTCTCGTGGTGGTCGATTTTTTAAGCCAATCAGACAATATATGTTGGTCAAAAAAAAGATTTCGTCTACATTCATAAATTAATTATTGATTGAGGCCAGTTGTGACGCAGGGGCACAAGTTTGTGGCTGTAAACGCGATTGGTTGTGGGTTTGATCTCCACAAGGGGAAATTAAATACATATTTACTAAAATATATATTTTCATTTCTTCGCTCTGGCGTCGAAGCAAATCGTGAAATTGGAGAACGGAGTGTTTTAACATTAGTATTGTTTCCTCTGCGTACACTGCTGTATCTCGCACACAGCAGGGTGGGCAGAGGGAAGTGAGGAAAGTGGTGGTTTTAAGTTTGAGTATTACTTGTTTAAATGTTTATAAACATAATATGACTTCTTGAAGCAATAAGACAGTATTATACATCTTATAAACTTATAATATTTTTGGTATTTTGAGTTATTTGTACATTTTGTGCAATAAGGATTCTATAGTAGGTGCATGGTTAATTTTAACATGAATGACGAGTAGGTACAGAATAGGTTATAATAATAAGAGGAACTCTTTTTACTACCCTCGTCGCAACTCAGGAAATATACGGAGGACAACACTAATTGAACCATTACTGCTACATACGTTTTTAAATATCTTAAAGATTTTTAAAAACGTATTTAGCAGTAATTTCATTTACAAATATATAATTTTGTTGTACACAAAAAAATATTTACACATAGTATCTACTTAAAAAAAAAGTAGCTTTATTAATTACTAGTTTTTACAATCTGATTTTGCTTTAAGTTTCAGCTGGAGTAAATATTTAAACGGAAGCTAGGTTAAAGCGTTCAACTTTGTTCAACACGCAAGACCTTAACATGAAAACATGTTCTAAAAAGCTACCGCAAAAGTTAAAGGTTGCTATGATATATTTTTTTATAAACACAAGTTCATTTTGAATAGTGATTTCTTTTTTTTAGAGGTAGGGAACCTCCTGTTAATACACTCCGTTCCCCAATTTCTGCCGAATTTTTCAAGGCGTTGTGAGTTGAATGGCGGAAATTAACGTCGCTTTTTCTTTGGTATCAGAGCGAAGAAAATGAAAATATTAATAAATAATAATTAATTCCCCTAAGTGGGAATCGATCCCACAACCGTCGTGTTTACAGTCACTTGTGACGGCCTAATAGTGACTTAAACGTAAATTATATTATATTTAACGTTTATTTTCTCATACCTCCGCACCAAACCACAGCTGCCCAGCCAAGTTGTCCTGTAAGACGTCTTCAGGAAACTTTACTCTGAAACCTCTGGCCACTCTCTCGTCACCCAACACTTGGTCCATTATCTGGCTAGTAATATTGAGTACTCTATCCTGGAAACCAAGACAAAGTAAAAATTAAATGAAGCAAAATATAAAAAATAAGTAGTGTCTTAACACTAAGTTCTCTCTGCCTAGTGCCTACCCTGCTGTGGGATACAGTGTGAAACTTATTTCATTTATTTGTTTGCAATAGTAACCAAGGTAAGATTGGGCGTTGAGTTCCACCATTAACACGCACCATTCAAATTTAAGAAGGGAAAATAACATAAAATAATAATGAAGAGCAGAATCACTTGCATTTTTTTACTAAACCCGCAAAATGTAATACATTTGGAGTAATATTATTACTCCAAATCTATTAAGCTAAGATAGCAACATTGTATATTGTATTTATAGTTTATGCACGTGTGAACAATGCTCTCTCGTAAATGTTATCAAACGTAATACAATTAATACCTACATAAAAAAAAGCGCGGCGTTGAGTTCTGCCACTCAACAAAGTGGGGAACGGAGTGTCTTAACACTAGGTTCCCTCTGACTACCCTGCTAGGGATAAAGCGTGAAGCTAGTTTAGTTTAGTTTTTAATAAACTTTTTAAATGAACAATTCGAAATTACCAATACAGTCAAACTAAATATCATATATCATATAATAATAATATTTCAAATACCAAATCATATTATAGATTATACATATATTATGTAGTTACTTGAAATACTAATGAAAAAAATTGAAAAATGATAACATATCCTTTGCCAAAAAGACAAACTTAACGTTAAGTAAAGAAATCTCGTGGCTAAAATGTTAATTGATCGTTTATTGTTGTCAAGTGTGAGTGCTGGTATAAAGCGCAAACAACCTGTTTCAATTGTGGTAACAATTATATAAATATAAGAGACCATTCATTTTATCTAAAGATATTTTTCCTAGTATATGGTTTTTATAGATCTATCCTATCTCGTTCTCTAACCATCACAGATCACAGAATCTGATTACTTTAAGAAATATTCTCAATATATTATTAAATTTATAAACTATTACAAAAGTTGGCTTACATTACTTTATGTATTCAAACCACAACCCGATAATAAATGTGTGATAATAATAAATCTTACGCAATTTTATGCATGCCTGGCCGAGATTGATTTTCAACGCCGGTGTCACTTGAGACAAATTGAAGTTAAGAAATGATAAATATTATAATACATATATGTAACGGACATAGCAACAAGTGAACTTGGTTAACTAATTTATGCAAAAATCTGAATGTCTAATATATGATTTTATAATAGTTTCACGCTGCACAAAACAGAGTAAGCAGAGGGAACCTAGGATTCTAGTGTTAAGATACTTCCCTTCCTCGCTTTCCGCCGAATTCTGGCGATGAAACTCTTGTTTACCAGAGCGAGGAAATTAAAATATCAAACATTTCCCCAAATGGAAATTGAACTCACAACATTTCTTGTTTACAGTTACGCACTTGTACCCCTGCGCCAAGGTATCAACGATGTATGATGTTTCAGAGTAATCAATATTTCATAGACAAGAATTTTGCAACATTTACAATGAAACTCAATTTACATTTAAGAGTATTCTCTCAATAAATTTACATTTATAATATAAATAGAAAGTCAAATAATAATTTTATTCTAGAGTGCATTTGGATTTAGAAGCCTCACTCGCAGGAATGTTCTTAACGCGAATGAGATTTAAAGATAATCTACATAGCTACGTAGCTGTAGACCTAATAAGATCTAGATATGTGTATAACTTTAAATGTGATGCAATACTAACTATATAGTATTCTGTATTTTATGTATAGATTTTAGTAGTTTCAAGTTGTATTTAATTTTATTTATAATATTATGAGAAATTGAAAAAAAAATGACAATTACAAACCTACGAAGATATATAAGAAGGCTCCAGTATCAAAAAAAAAAGAAAAAATTAAAACAAGGTAAATACCTTGTATAAATATACTTATATTTGATTTTTTTTCCTTCTACTTTAATATATCATACACAATATTATCACGCGACATTTTTACATATCTACAGGCAACCAGCACAGCTATGACGATATGATAAAATATATCATAAACCTGAGTCATAAATGACTCACAAGCGCAAAACATTGCAATTGGTGCGATTATGCGTTTAAAGCTGAAGAGTGCGACTGCGGTTTAATACTTTAAATATAAATGTCTTGCTTAAATTAATCCATTCCATATAAAAACAATTAATTTTATATTTGTGCTAAAGTATGAAATTTGATAGTTATGTTATTTAGTTTTCGTATACCTGTCACGTGTTATATGAACACGTGATTATTTAAAGTACATTAAGTATTTTTTTAACTTAATTTAAAATAAATAAATAAATCAGCTTCACGGTGTATCCCGCACACAGCAGGGTAGGCAGAGGGTTAAGACACTCCGTTCCCCACTTTCTGCCGAATTCTGGAGGCATTGCGTGTTGAGTGGCAGAACTCAACGCCGCGCTTAACCTCGACACCAGAGCGAAGAAATGGAAATATAAATTTAAGTAAATATTTCATCTCCTCGAGTGGGGATCGAACCCACAACCAGTCG